>CAUYQG010246667.1:0-45093 GCA_963574415.1 Tarsius wallacei | reverse complement strand
TGCAAATCAAAACTATAATGAAATACCACCTAACTCTGGTAAGGAAGGCTATGATTAATAAGTCAAAAAAACAACAGATGCTGGTGCGGGTACAAAGAAAATAGAATGCCTCTATACTATTGGTGCTAGTGCAAGGTAGTTAGTTCAACATCTATGAAAAACAGTGTAGCAATTCCTAAAAGAACTAAAAATTGATCTTCCACGTGATCCAGCAAGCCCTCTCTCCTGGGAATATACCCAGAGGAACATAAATCATTCTACAAAAAAGACACCTGCACACGTTTATTGCTGCACTATTCACATGTTTATTGTCACACATGTTTATTGCTGCACTAGTAACAATTGCAAAAACATGGAACCAACCCTGCTGCCTGTCAAAAGTGGACTGGATAAAGAAAATGTGGTATGTATACACAATGGAATATTATGCAACCATAAAGAAGAACTAAATCATGGACCTCACAGCAAATAGGATAGAGTTGGAGACCATCATGCTAAGTGAACTACCACAGAAACAAAGAACTGAATATCACATGTTCTCACTCTTAAATGGACCCTGAACACTGGTCACATTAGCACAAGGGAGGGATTGGCAGTCACTGGGCACTGCTAGGGGAGCGAGAGAGGAAAGAGTGTGAAGTCCACGTGTCAACACAAAGGGTACCTGGGCTACTACCAGGGGGTGTGAGGGCCAGTTAGAAGCCCAGACTTCACCTGCATGCAGCCTGCTTATGTAGTTAATTAACCCTCACTTGAGCCCCACATCTCTGTAATAAAAATAAATACATAAATAAATAAAAGAAAAAGAAAGAAAATTAATCAATAGTTTTACATATACCAAGAATAAATGAAATGAAAATTAAAATTGTATTCCCAATAGCAGCAAATCTCTAAGGTAATTAGTACTGAAATCAAGAAATATGTGCATGATTGTTCTGGAGAAAATTCAAGACTTTACTGAAACACATAAAGGATTATCTGAATTAATAGAAAGTTATACCATGTCCTTTGGTTGGGAAACTGAATATTATGTCAGTTATCACCAAATTACTCTATAAATTGCAAAGATTGTTTATCAAAATACAAGTGAAGCTCTTAGAACTTTACAAGCTCATCCTAAAGTTTATGTGGAAGAGCAAAAAGCCCAAAGCAGTCAACACAATTTAGAAAAAAGAACAAGATTTGTTGAAGATGGTGCTTGCCCTGTCAGATATCAAGGTGCTTTATAAGGTATACCAAATAACACAATGGATCTACTGAGATAGAGACAAGCAAATAGACCAATGGGACAAACAGAGCATTCAGACATAGACCTATCAAAATGGAAAATTAAAATATAACAGAAATTGCATTATAAATCAGAAGAGGACAAATGAACTGTTAAAAAAAATAGGATGTGGGAACAATTGGTTGTCTATATGGGAAAAGACAAAATTGAATGCTCATCTCATACCATATATAAATAAATTCCATGTGGATTGAAAACTTAAATGTGGAAAACAAAACTTCATTTTCTATAACAAGATATCAAAGAACACAATTATACCTGGAATAAGGAAAGATTATGTAAATAAGACACAAACGCACAACCCATGAAGGGGAAAGCATTGATAAATCCACCCACAAAATTTTTTAAAAAATTTTTATCCAATGAACATTTGTATACCTAACCCTGAATTGTGCTCCCAAATTTTAAAATTAAAAATTTTAAAAAATAGACCCAATAAAGAAAATAAAGAAAACAAATTTCAGGTTGGGAGATCCTGTTTACAATGCATTTAACTAACAATGAAATAGTACCTAGAATCTATAAAGAACCCTAGAAACAACAAGGCAAGCAACCCAACAAGGGGGGTGGGGGGAAATTTTAAAAAAAGTATAGACATTACAAAGAAAAGTAATCTCCAATTAAAAAAAAATGAACAAATGTAACAACGTTTGGCCCTACTAGAAATCAGAGCAGTGCAAAGCAAGACAGTTAGATACCATATCATACCGACTGGGTTGACAGACAATAAAGGACCTGACATCAGATGTTAGCAAAGATGTGGAGAAATGGGGACTCTCAAGACCTGCTGGCAATAGTGCAAATTGGTACTGTCCCTCTAGGGGGCAATTTTAAAACATCCAGAAAAGTTGAAAATGTGTGTGTTTTCCAGCCCAGGTCTTCCACTTTTAGTAAGAACCCTAGGGAAACAACAAATGTGCACAAAAAGCCATGGAGAAAATGTACATTCCAACATGGTTTGTAATAGCAAAAAACTGAAATATGATCTTAGCTCACAATGTCTACAATGCCCTTTGGGCAGAAATGTTAATACCATGACATATCCTGTGTGGCTGCATTAGATGTCTCCATAACAGCTCTGGAGTTTTACAGGCAGCCTTTTCCCATCCAGTATCATGTGAGCTACACAAACCTCCCCACAGAAAATCTTCCTGTTCCGTTTCACATTCTGTGCCTGTTATCAAAATGACCATGTCACACTGTCATTTAGAACAGAGTTCAGACACATTAGCAGTACTGATTCAGAGCTGAATTTCAACCAACCTGAGATTATACAAATGTAATCTTTTGGATATGAGCAAGCAAAGATTGAGAACTAGGTTAATAAAATATTTGTGAATAGTAAAAATGTCTTTTGATTGTGTGTGTTTGTAGTTAGTGAAAGCTACAGGTTCTACAAGTGTAAATGTGGCTGGAAACAATCAATACAAGCAGACTCCCTGAGGATAAGTGAGCTCCTCTGAACGTCCCTGGTGACACATCTCCTTTGAACACTTAGTACTTTTGGCAAGAGCCGCTGCTTGGACCAGGCAGCTGTGCTTTCCAGAGGCTCTGAACATCTGTCCAGATTGTGGCACAAAACCTGCCTGTCCCAAATTGACCTCCTTACTCATTTATAAACATCCAAATAGATGATGGGGGAAAAATCATCCTCACGCTCCACAGGGACTTCTCGTTATACTCCCTACCAGCTCTGCTGCTGGCTTGCACTTCTGGGGAGACCTGGAGAGCTCTCAAAGGGCATTCTTAACAAACTCCACATTGCCACTTTGGAGGCCACGTGGCCATAACAAGCCTGGAAGCAAAGAGCAGCCTTTGTCCCTTTTATTCAGAGATGATTCATATATGTAACGTGAACACGTCGTCCAAAGAGCTGGTCCTTTGATGCTTGTTTCCTGTTTCCTCTTTTAACCAGCAGCCCAGGTTTCCCTGTGTACTACGGGCTTTGTGAGCCCCTAAATGGTTTCTAGGGAGCTTCCAGGAGCATCAGCTGGTTTGGTAAAGCATTTGAATAATTGCCCAGTTTCCATTTCACCTTTAGATGAGGAGGAACCCAGTTGAAAGCACTGATCAGACTCTGTGTACCTGTAGTATGTTTTTTTAATAAAAGCCCTAGGACAGCCAGAGAAGAATTATATTTTTCTATTCAATTTTCCAATCAAATCCAAGTAACAGGAAATTAGTAATACCACCAACCATGAGTTCCCTTTTGGTACAAAGGATGTTTTATTTTAGAGTTAATTTTTTTCTCTTTAAGACAAATTGATTCATTAATGAGTATTAAGACATTTAAGGATTACCTAACATCAACCACTGCATTGAGTGGTCAATGATATACACAGCCTACATTTGAACCCTACCTCTCCCACTTCTTAGCTGTGTGGTCTTGGGCAATTTGTGAAACCTATCTAAGACTCAGTCTCCTTATCTGTAAAATGAAGATAATACTAGTAGCTTCCTCACAGGGTTGTTGATTTTTGTGAGAATTAAATGAGTTACTATTGCAAAGTTCTCAGAAGAATGCCAAGCACATGGCCAGTGTTCCATAATGTTGGCTAGTATAATTACCTAGCACTTTGCTACACATTGTGGGATAGAATAAATCATACTGCACTGCTGCTTTCCTCAAAGGTATTTAATTGAAAGAGACAAGTAGTATTTATATGAGATAATTAGTGCACAAAACATTTTCTTTGTCAGCAGCATATGCTGAGGTAAACTCTTAGACGGAGTGATGCAGACAATTAGCAAACAAGGTTGCATCTGCCCTGCTATTTAAGCCACATTGTTCGCAAAGAGTTAACAGAGTGACTAGACCTGAGAACAATGAAACTATGAAGAAACCTCACAGAGAAGGTAGAACTTGTACTAGACCTTGAGGGATCAGCAAAATATAGACAAGGAGATGAGAGACATGGCAAGACCATTTTAGAAGAAACATGTGAGAGAGAAGACAGATGGTATAAATGTGGCATGGAAGGAAACAGTAAGGCAACTCTTAAAAGTTGAATTTAGGTACCTCTCACTCTTTTCAGTGTCTCTTCTAGAGTGTGCACATGCAATGACTTTGTTCATTGCTTTTCTAACCAACTACCAAATTCCCCAGTTTCTGGCCATGTGATTTCTTCCATTCCCACCCCGCCATCCATGGCTTTTCTTTGACCCAACAGACCTGACGCTTCCCCCCCATGAAACAATAAGAATCTTCCGCTAGCTGTGCAACTTCTGGATATTTTTGTAAAAATCCCTGTCACCTTAACATGGCCCCTGATATCCATTCTCCAGAATGCTGCTTCTATTGACTTTGACATAGGCAAACATACAGAAAATAGCTATATTTTAATATTCATTGTCAGCTGCTTAGAAAAAGCATATTTTCATATGAAACCTATCTAAAATCCTTGTCATCCTTGGAGATATGGTCAAGTTATTGTAGACTCAGTCTTGCATTCCCTTATAGAATTATTTTTAGTCTTGTTTTATAATCTTCTCACCGAATCCCTAGGTAAAAGAAAAAAAATTATCTAGGAGAGAACTTTCCCACAAGAAGATGAAGAGGCAAGCAAAAATAATATGATCTTCCTTCAAACTCTCCCCTCCCATTTTCCTTTAGTTGAAAATTTCATGTTAATTAGGTATCTTTAGTGAAAACAAAAAACAACAACTTGAAGCACACAAGGAGACAAAATGGTCCAATGAAGAAGGCGAGGCCTCCTCCCCTTGGTGACCTATCAAACAAGCAGGAGGTTTACTTTGTGGCAAATGGGAGAGTGATTCTTCTTCTCCACCCAGAGCTTTCAGTAACTTGCCTGGCATCGCTCTGAAGTGGTTTCCAGTTGAATCACAAATCTTGAACCTTGTCACTCTCGCCAACAGGAAGGCCTCTGAGTCAACTTTCCCTTTAGACAAGTCAGGTGGACTGCATTTCCAGAGCTTGTTCACCCTGAAGCATGTTATTTTTTCAAACTGATCTGCAGGTTCCACACTCCAGGCTTGTGCTTTATAAGTGGTTCTGGGAAGAGAAGAGACTCTCTAGGAGGGGAGATTCCCCACCCAAAGCTAAAGCTCTTCTTAACTCTCCAAAAGGAAATCTTTTAAGAGTGTTCCTTGCCCCTCTAAAATGCCAGATTCTGGCAAGAGGCCTTCAAATCTGGACAAAATCACTCTGCACAAATGCATAGCGATTGCTGCCTCACTCCTGGGGAATCCAGTGCCATGAGATGCACTGGTAATTGGTCCAGAAAGGAAATACAGTTAAGCCAACAATAAAAGCAAGGACGCTTTTGCCTTTCTATATGTCAGGTCAAAGAGTTTTAGATGCAAGGTATTCAAAAAATAGAAATATGGTCTTGGGCCACACATGCAAGTTGAGGAGCCAGACCATGAGAATTGACTCTGAAATGGTCACAAAACCTCAAGAGTACTGGAATGGAAATTCTTCCAGACCATAGACTTTTTGTCAGTATCTCAGCACCTATAGGAATTTGTGCAGTTCCCAGCACAGGTAGGTATTTACTAAGTGAACAGAACCATACACTGAAGGCTCAGAGCATCTGAACAGAATCAATCAGAAGAATGAGAGACTGAAGAATTAGGAGGGTGAGTGAGGTTATGATTATGTTTATTTAGTCCATAGAGGAGAAGACCTGCAGCATTCATGGACTTAACAGATCAGTTTTAACTATGCAGGAGGAAGCCCAGTGGTCCATGGTGTAAGGGCATTTTCATTATACTCGGCATTAATTTGAATTGCATGCACTGACGAATGCATGAAATCCCATCAAATGGCTACTCGCTGAGCCTTCCAGACTGCTGGGATCTGTACTTGACATGGCTTTTCCTCCCTCTACTTATCTCAATGTATGTGTTTTATGGGAGAAATTGCATGAGCTGATAGAAAAGGAAGGAAGTGTCAGTACTTTTTCTCTAAAATATCAAATTAAAACCAAAGGGCAAAAGATGCAACAAGAAAATGTCAACACCAGAACAGGTTTTATTCCAGGGTAGCTTGATGATATTCAAGGGCATCCTAGATAGCAAAATTTAATCTTAAGAGTTTTGTGGTCAAGGGAACCTAGGACACTTGTCTTCATACCACTTAGTCAGTGGCCAGCATGTAAAAGGTCCTGGTGAAATTATAAGATATTAGGCTACTATTAAGGTTCTTAGCTATTATCTTCCTCAACCTTACCATTAACTCATGAGGAAAAGGAACCAAAAAGTTAACTGTCTTGCTCAACATCTCACACTACGAAGTGATGGGTCAGTACTAGAGTCCATGTCTTTAAATATCATCTAGCACTGCTCCTAATAGAAAACCACTTCACATTTATGGTCACAAAAATATTCTTAAGTGGCAGATCTGCTATACATATTAAGTGGTTTCTCTAGCTATTTCTAGAGTGTTCTAGAAGAAGAAAGGGTTGTTTTACAGCGTGGTAAATTGGAGTTCCCTTTTCACCCTCAATGTCACCATTGTACCACCATCTCCTCCACAGCAAAGTTGACATGGTAGGACCTGAAAAGGTATAGAGGGGAGTCATTGCCTCCAAAGGCTTAAAAACTTAATCTAAAGAACTGGATTTCAAGAACTCACTTGGGGTAGGAAGATTGTCATTTCCCCTTTTTTTGTTTGATAAAGGCACATGAAGGAGTTTCAACCATTTATTCAACAAGCATCAACAGCCATCACTTATGTTCTGAGCACTGGACACAGTGGTTGGTGCTAGAAGGCTGCAAAGAGAAAAGAGATGCTAAGGCCGACCACTGCCAGAGGAGAGATGAGACAACTGCTTTCATGCATAATACATGTGTGGAAGGACTGATGAAATGCTGGGAAGTGCCAAGTAGGGAAAGACCTCTTCTCTTGGGAGGTAATCAGAAAAGTCTTCTTGGTCTTTGAAGAATGAGTATGATTTGCAGATGTGGATTAAAGACCATTCCAGGCAGAGGGAACTGAGTGGTCTAAGGCAAAGACGCTGGAAAGCTCTCATCTGTATGTAAAATACTAAACCAATCTGTCAGATATGTAAGATTTGTGAAGGGAAAAAAAGGCAAGCATGAATAAGTTGTTGGTTCTAAATTATTGAGACTTTGATGTAGTAAAGGAGCTTAGAGAGTTTAGGGAGGCATTAATGGTTGCTAAATAAACAATGACTGAACGGTAATGGGGCTATGTTGAACTAGATGTGCTATGAAGGTCAGTGTAGTGAACACTGTCGATGCTCTGTCAAGTGCCCAGATCCCCCAAGATCCCTTTTGCTATTTCTCTGTGTCCCCTCTCCCTCACAGATTTGTATGTTTTGCTTTTAACATCTCACACCTGTGACTTTATTCAGATGCCTACCTTGGGCTACAGAAGGCACTTTGACAAAACATGCAGAAAATGTTGGGAGTTGACATCCCTTGGGGCAGTGCTTGGCCAATGATTGACAGTTTGCAGCTATGAAGGCCCGCTTTCTTTCCTCCAATGGGCACAAACTCTGAAGTATAATTTATACTCCAGAGCTCCCTGCATGATCAGGCTGAGACTGGGACTTTGCAATTTACATGGAGTTTCTTGTCCATGCCTGTCTGGCTTCCTGCATGTCCTTACCAGTTTCTCTCAGCACTCTTTCTTCATCCATTACTTGTTCATGGATTTTCATCTCAGGGTCTGCTTCTGAAGGACAGACAAATTGGAACAAGAGGAATGTTAAAGTAAGGCCTGTTACAAAACCCCAGGCAAGAGATCACAGAGACCTGTACTAGGACAGTGGAAATGTGATAAAGACAGGGAAGGTAGAGTAAAAACATTCCAGAAACAAATTGACAAGACCTTTAGAGTATGAAGTAGGGAGAAGTGGGAGCCAAAGAAGAATCTATTATTTCAAACCTAGGTAATGAGAGTTGGAGAACCCTAGAAGAAAGAGTATATTTGGAAGGTGAGACAGGCTTCATTTGGAGACGTTGCCTATGCAGTAACAGGAAGAAAAACAGCACAGTAGGAATGCTGAGCAGCTTCAGAAGGGATCAGGACCTTGAGATCCTGTTTGGACAGTCGTAAGCACTGAGCTATTCACTGAAGCCATGAGTTAGGAGACACTTCCAGAGATAATCTGAGCTTTGTGTTCGAGTATAGAGCTCCCCAAACAGGAAAACACTCTGTAACATTCTTGCCCTTTAGAAAACCAAGTTCAACAAGAGCAGCAGGCAGGACAAAGTCTGGGATAGATCTGAGCTCATTTTGAAAATAATGTCTATTTTTTAAAACATTCTCAGGAGCTAACCTCTACTCTCAGCTTCTCCCCTCAGAATGGTGCCAGATGCACGTTGGAGAGTAACATCAGAGTGACATCAGAGAATGCCAATCGGAAGGCAACATTGCCTTTGAAGAGTTCATTGGGGAATTTGTTTAATGAATCCGTTATTTTAATCTAAAGATTTTATCCCAGGATTTTAAGACTGGAGAGACCTGAGAGGTCAGCTAGGTCATTTCATAGATGAAGAAATTGAGGCTGAGAGTTACCTGCTCAGTCATGGCTGGATCATGACCAAAGACCTCATGCCTCCTAAGTTCAGTGCTGGACTCTTTCCTTGCCTCCTCCTGTACTCCCCATTCCTGTCCTGGACTGTTGTTTTCCTCCTGATCATTGCATGGGAAGCTTTCTGCAGGGAGTAATTTTTTACAAATAAAATGATGTGTTCTATCTCCTGAAGCATCATCATATGTCACAGGACTATTTTTCAGGATTTACTAAGATAAAGAATATGAAAGTTTTTAAATATAATAAGATACTATTCAAATGTTCACCCATGTCAAGTGTCTCTACTTTTTGACTCAGTTCCTGAGTGATGATTAAAGATGTCAGTTGAGATCATGGAATAAGGTGAAGCCACAGGACCTATGAGGGAGCCAGGTGCCTTCCTTCAGCTACACTCACACAGGATTCCAACAAACCAAATCAACAATGTGCATATCTATCAAGGGGAATCATGTTTAAACCCAAGTTCCTAGTCAGTAATAAGTCAAGTGGATGTTCTTGCCATGAAATAATCAAGCCCACAAACAGATACAGAGCAGCAAACATGGGCTAGGCAGTTAGAGAAGTAAATTGCAAGCTATCCCCTCAGGAAGTTACAGTCTAGCAGGGGCAAACTTATAAAGAAACAATCAGAATACAGTGTGATTAGTGCTATGATAGAGAATCCTACAAGGTCCAACAGTGGCAAAATGGAAGTGCTGGCTCTCACTAGGGAAGGATTTGATGTACAGAGAAGTTGGTGCTTGATGCAGAACTTGGATAAACTGGGGTGAGCCAAAAAGACAGGGCAGGGATGGAGGACTGTGCATGACTATGATACTTACAAAGGTAAGGAGGTGGGTGGTGGGGCTTTGCTGTTTTCAAGAATTGTAAGAGATTTAGTGTCCACTGATACACATATGCCAAATGAGTGAATGAGTGAAAAATTGAGTGAATGGTCAGGAGGATAGCAATGGAGGATAAGGGTGAAATGGGAGGAAGCAGCCAAATGATTAAGGACGTTGATTGAGCCACAGTGACCACCACTTCATGCCCATGGTTCTCAAAGTGTGGTATCTAGACTACCACCAGCAGCTGCAGCAGCACCTGGGAAACTGTTATTTCTATTTGTAATAGAAATGCAAGCTATCAGACCCCAGTCCAGATCTATTGAATCAGGAAAGCTGAGTGTGTGACCCAGGGATTTGTGTTTCAACAAGACCTCCAAATGATTCTGATGAATGCTTACATCAGAGAACCACTGCTCCAGGAACTGGGGAGAAAGAAAAAGCAGGAGAGAGTTTTATAAAGACAAAGAGTCATGTTAATTTAGAAAGAAAAAAGCATTTACTTCTCGCTACAAAAATGCTACCTCAATTCTCCAGAAGTGCTCAGCCAGAGCTGTCTGGGGTCCTGCCTAGGTCCTTCCAAACGAGTCCTCCTGTCTCATCAGGTAAGTAATCTTGTAGAAACAGCACCTCATTACCCTCTATCAAATGGGCAGTGAGGAAGCACTTTTCATTTGAGAGCTAGATTACTGGAAAGATTCGTCTGGGGCAATCGCAGTAGATGGCAGTGATTTAAGCTAAATTCAGTTCTGGAAGACAGCTGAGCTATGGGACAACTTGTATAAAAGTTTAGGCTGAGGTATCAGCAGGAATGTTGAACAGTGCACTCACGCCTGAAATGGCAGGAATTAAATTCATTCATGAAGCCTCTTTCAAACCAATTTATATACTGAAGAAAATGGAAGTCTGCACCTGGCTTCTCAGTTGAGGTGAAGTCTGATAGCCCACGACTTGGTTGACTGAAAAAGTCAATGATCAACGGCCACTATCACCCTCTCCAAAAAACACTGATGAAAGAAAATGGAAAAATCAGTAGAGAAGCCAAATGATTCATAAAAATTAATTTAAGCAGCATGAGATAAGAAGAAATCTTAATTTTTTACAAAAAGCAGTGTGGACATTAGACAATTCCAAATGAAAATGAAAATCTTTAAACAAGATTCTGTATAACCTTGGATAATTGTATTGGGCAGGATTCGACCACAAAATCCATGGCTAAAGTCCAGAGAGAAATCCTTGGCCAGGCATGCCTTATATCAGACCCAAAGAGGGAAACAGAGCAATTTGAAGATCAGCATGTTGAACGAGAGTTTGGGGAGGGATGGAAAGTCTCGGAAGCCAGTCTGCTTCCCTCACCATGACACAACTGCACACAATCCTGACAGCTGGAGCTAGTGTGGAAGCCAGCAGAGCACATGATCAATAGGCAATAACGGTCATCGAATCTAGGAGGTAGTGACACGAGTGTAAATAGCCTACTCCCAGGTGACTTGTGATTAACGTGACAACTTGGATGCATTCCCTCCACAGGAACAGGGCGGCCTCCTCACTTGGAGTACAATTGATGATGGAGTATCCTGCTCTATTCATATGCCCAAATTCTCAGTTAGTATTGGCTGGAGAGGAGACCTAGGAAGAAAGGAATAGGTGGGTGAACCTAGAAATGAGGGAGCACGTGTTAAAAGTACTAAATATTTGCAAATAGCTTCACATACACACTCATTCACTCAATTCTTTCTGGAGCAGATGTTAGCTTCTATTTGATGTTTTTACATCTTTTCAACAAGGACACACAGCATGTTAGAAACAGTCTCCAAACAAATGGGTGAGCAGCATGTCACATTTGAACGCATGCGTTTTCTGAATCTAGATCATGGCCCCAAAGTCAACACTTCCTCCATTGCTATGGTTGTGTGCTCCTGTGGGCATTCAATATAGGGAGACTGTCTAGGCTTTCATTGCCAATGTGCCCTGAAGAGGGGAGAAAACCGCCTGTGCCTTCATTTTGGGATTTGAGACAATGGCAACAAACTGAGAGACATGGAGACTTTGAACGTGGTTTTTAAAATGAGGTTTGGTGAAGTTAAGTTAGAATGATAGTCATTTAGGACAAACATGGTTAAGGGTCATACCTCACTTCCTGATAGGGTAGGGGGCAGGAATTCCCTAGGTCTTGCTTTTAGTGAAGCTAGTTTTAGACGTGAAAGGAAACGGGAGGAGATGACTAAAGCCCTCAGAGCACAAGATGAGGTGTACTAGAACCAGAGCTTTGTTTTGGGAACAGGTGAGAGGATGAAAATCAAGCTTTTCAAAGGGGGAGAAAATGGACTGGGGGCAAAAGAGTCTTAGCTTCCTGATAGAAGCTGAGGCACCAGAGAGAGGCACCAGTATCTCCAGAGGCACCTGTATCTCCAGAGGCAATAGAGAGAGGTACCTGTGGTGATAAGAGGCACAAGGGTGGGCCCTGGCTCTATGGGAGAGGAGGGGGGAAGCCTCAGGCTGCAAAGTTGACCTGTCTGAGGTCTGCAATGCCCCACTGTTGGAGCTCACTCTCAGCAATCCTGCTGGTTCATAACTGCTCAGTAGGGCTGAAGATATCAGTGAGTAGCAGAGGGTGAGGAACACCTCTCACCTATGAGCAAGCAGATCCAGGGAGAAAGATCCCAAGGGTGTTTCAGAAGCAAATGCTTGCAGACCCGTTAGAAGGAGATGAGGGAGGCAGGGACTGTGGCTAGGGAGGCCTGAGTGCCGCCAGTTATTATTCATTTCCCCCTTTCCCTAAACCACCTCTCCCTTGAAAGAACAGCCATATAGTAACCCATAGGGACAGGGGAGATCATTTATTCTCTCTGTCGGGGGAAGACCAACAAAGGGGAGATGAGGGAGGGGGAGGTCCTCTAATAAACTACTCAAGATGCAGAATAAGAGGCCAGAGGCAAGTCCAAGTCACAAAAGATAGCCAGGAGCTGACTGCAGGAAGGCATGCGCTCCTAACTGAGACCCCTTGTGCAGATGGCAGGTGTGGGAGAGGAAAGACTAGAAAAGAATTAAATCACTCTCCCTACTAAAATAAGCGAGAAATTAAAGTTGGGAACAATGGAGAGAAGACATCCAATGACACAGGGCAACTTTATCATATCTAGATCGGGGACACAAAGTCAAGGCCAAGAGACCAAAAAGGGGGTGCTGGGAAAACAGGAATGTTGAAGGAGGGATTTCAGGTTTTTGGTTGTAGGGTGTGCTGTAAACTTCCTCCTCTGTGTCCTCGACACATCTTCTCCAGACCCTAGGTGCTTATTGCTGCTTGTCCACAGTGAATTATTATTGGGGGTGGGAGTGACCTAGAAGTGAAGTGGAGTTCTTCTGTTGGTATGGCCACAGAAGCCTGATGATTTGGGGGACAGCTGCCCTGTTGGTTACACATGGACCATCTCGTTTAATATTTTCACCAACCTTATGGAGTAGATACCATTATCACCACTTGGAAAGTGAGAAGCCAGAACCTCCAGGAGGTCTAGAAATTTGTCCAAGAAACTGAACCAAGATTGCAGCAAGATCTTAGCAATGCTAAATATCACTGATTCCACCTCCATATTATTGGTTTTCAAAGTGTGGTTCCCCAGGCCTGCAGCATCAGTATCACCTGGGAAAGTGCTAGAAATGCAAATTCTCAGTAGTCCCCACACCGGAGCTACTGAACCAGAAATTCCAGGGTGGGGCTCAGCATCTGTGTTTTAACTGGCCTCCCAGATGATTTGATGCACACTGAAGCTTGAGGACCATTGATCTACACTACGATACCTCTTAGAAAGCCGACACAGCACTTCAAGTTTGATGGGTCTGTAACTCATTACCGGGGAGATGACATGCACACTTGAGGTGCCTGAGTGAGCAAAGCCCGTAGAGACACAAGATTCAGTCACACAGCTGTGAAGTGAGACACAACCCCAAACCTCTGAGAAATTGATAGACTCCCCCCGACGGGTGGGGAGTGAGCAGATGTGGTGATCCCCAGTTTGAAAGTCAAGGCAACAATGTAAAAACTTGAACCAGTTGGTTCCAACATCACCCTGCCTCCGGGCCCCCACTGCACTATCTAACATTGAACATGGTTGTCTACCTTGAACTTTTGTTTCTGTCGTGTTTATAGACTATCTTGAAAAATAGGGGAAGTAGGTCTATCGAATCGTTGAATATATAACATATATATTTCAGGTTCAGGAAACTTAAACTCTGGGCTGAGCCATAGAGAAAAAAGGTTGCATAATGAGAGTATATCCTGGCCTTTAAGCTCTAAATTCAAGTTTTTAACTCAGCAAACTATTGTCTCTGTGGTCTTAAGCAACTCACATACAACACCGATGTCTTGGTGTTTATCACAAGAACAAAATATGGCGTATGAGACAATGCTTTGTAAAATGGTAGGTTATGTGCTATTATTATTTTAATTCCACTCCAACACCCCCAACCTTCAAGTTCTACAAATAAGTGCCTTGTTCTTTCAAATATCCCTTCTCTGAAGTCAGCCATTGACAATGGGTGTTAATCCTATCAATGAACACTTGTATTCTCTTATTTCTCCAAGGTAATCTCTTGTTCTTACATAGAACAAGCTAGAGAGAATGCTGGAACAGGCCAGAAGGTAGAAGAGATGTTTCAGTCCTGAGGGCCTTTGAGGCAATATTCCTGTGAAGGAGTCACATTGGTTTGGGTTCAGATGGCAACACTTGAAAATCATGGTGTCCAGTCTCACTAGAACCCATCCCCTTTTCTTACAGATGAGGAAATAGAGTCCAGAAAGGAAAGCGGCCTGCCCAAGTAGCCTATTTCTTTATTTGTAAATTCACCACCGGGGTGTCTTTCAGTAAGTAGCAGGCCCCAGCAAGAGGCAATGAGAGAACAGCAGCTGCCAAGATGACAGAGGGAGTCCCCCTCGGAGGAGGTGCTGGTGTGGGGCGAGAACACCTGTCCTGGGTAGTAACACCAGCCCCACCCCTCCCCTGGGTGCTGATGTAAGCCATTCCTCTGCAGCATTGATACGTGACTAAAACCTGCTCCTGGCCAACGGCTCTTTCTAATTATATTGCATAACTCAAGAGTCTGCTAGACTGCAAGTTGACATGGAGGCTGGAGAGGAAAATATACATTCAGGAAAAAGAAATGTTTGAAATGCAGTGTGATGACAACATATATATCTCTGAACAGTAGCATGGCAGTATAAAGAATGTTAGCCTTAGGAAAGTTGAAGACAGTCTGAAATGAAATATTCATCATGTTGATAATAAAAGAATGAGCATTTATTGGGTTCTTACGAAGCATCAGGTATTACACTGAGTGCTTTCATGGATTATTTTATTTCTATTCGACAAACAGTCCTATGAAGTAGATATAAGTATTAGCCCCACTTTAAAGATGAGAACACTAAAGCTTAACTAGGGGAAGCTCAGGTAGGTGACTTACCCAAGGTCAAGTGGGCTTGATAGGAACCACAGAGTCAGATTCTAGAGCTTGAAACCACTTTTCTCACTTTGCTATGCTGTCTGCAGTAGCCACTCTCTGCAAGCCGGGTGACTTGGGCCAAATAGGTTAACCTCTCTGAGTGTCATCTAAAAGCACCAAAGTAGTAGTAGTCCAACAGGCATTACAGGTCATTGAAAGGATAAAGAAAAAATATAAAAATCATTTTGTCAGCTTACTAGGTACATATCTAATTACTGATTGCTAGCTGGTTTGCAATAGCAATAAAGAATACATTTATTGCAGGGAAATTTAAATGAAGATAAAAGGACAAGACTATATTTGAAGGCCTAAGGTAAAGTGAGCTACTGTAACTACCCCATGACCAAATTAACTTGGAACTTCCCATAAATCAAGTCAAAAAGAGAAGATAACTTTATGGATCTCACTAGCTTATCCAAGGAGAAATGACACATTATCTGAAAAGACCAGCATTTTTTCTACACTACATTCTAAGGATAATTTATCCCCTGATTATTTCAAAAAGGATATTAAACAACACAATAGAGGCAGCCTATGGTGGTGGTTGTACAAAAATTTCTGGAAAGTTTTTTGAGAGATCTTTCTTAGAGTTGGAAGCTTCCTTGTCATTCTAGGAAGGTGTTTTGATAAGTTAAAATAATACAGTCAATGTGTGTGTAGCTTTCTGCTACCTTAATAGAGAAATGGAATCTATTTGAGGAAGAGTTTATATTTGCTCTCAGCAACATGGAAGGCTTTTAAATATAGAGCCTTTTCCTTTGGGAATATAGGTCCAAAATTTCTCTAAAACTATTCCTCCTTCTGCCTCCCTATATGCAAATAGAGAAGGACTTCGACAAGAGGATCGCCTGTTTTAAGAGAGGTAACATCAGACAGTGTACTGGGGAGAGAAGTCTATTCAGTGAAGGCAGCCAAAACATCAGCAGAGGGACAGCTGAGGGACGTGAGGCTCAGTGAGTCAGAGGAGCTTGCAAGAAGGCAGAGTGGCTACCGGAGGGGCTGACTGGTGGAAGAGGACACAGGTTTGCTTTCTATAGCCCCCCAAACCAGAACTAAGATGAACAAACGAAATCTACTAATAGGTCAGTTGATTTTTATCATAATATAATGTAGTGGTTATCCTGCCCAAGACGGAACTCTTGGGTGACCTTCTGAAGAGTTAACTTGTGTTCTGATTTTCGTGGCTATGACATCTCTGGGTGTTGGAGGTGGAATGGGAAAGAGGACACTCATTTGGAGAAAATGGAAGCACTTTCCTCCCCTTCTGTCTCCACTGTGAATTTTTGGACTGCACTGCATGTAACACAGCATTGACGGCATGAGCTCTGCCGCTGAATTCCCTGGGTTCAAATCCAGCTGCTTTGCTTATGGAGCTGATGATCATACTTACTGGTACTGGTTATTCTCTATATAGCAGTCCCCCTCAGGCTCATGTCCTCCCCTCTCTGCCATACTCAGTAGCCAAGAAGTTAAGCTTCATGGGTTGCATCAACTGGATCTTGGGCCCTCTGACTTCCATGAGCTCAGCCAACAGAAGGTAGAAAAAGAGGGGTCAGGATGTGTATTTGGAAGCTGATGCTGTCCTCCACAGCCACAGCTCCTGCAAGGCGGTGGCTTCCCTTCCACAACCACGGCTTGCACTTCTGCCTTTGGAGAACACTGTTACTCTCCCTTCCCTTTCTCTTTGCTGTGAAAAGTCGTAACATGTTCCTTGCGTAGTCTGTGGCGCTGCACCATTCCTAGTTGGTTTTCCTAATCCTGACTACACACTTGTAGGGACAAATAACTCCTGTATTAAACCCCCTTCAATTATATGAAGGATATTGAATGTGTCATCTGTTTTCTGGCAGGTGCTCTGATAGATACAAGGTTGTAAGGACGTTGATGTGCTCAGACAGCAACTGACACACAGTAAGTGCTCAATAAGCATAAAAGAATATTATGACCAGCAGCAGGAGAAACGCTGGCAATAGTGGTTGTATTAGCTCCAAGGGAAGTAAATAAGCTTTTTCTTATCTCTATTGTCTGAGCCATCCCAAGGTATTACACACTGCCCAATGAACCATTGAGTTATTTTACGGGAGTAAATAAAATGAAGATACTCATTTGACGTGGAGGGACCAAAGGGAAAAAAAAAGAAATCTGATCCTGAAGGGAGAGAAAAGGACAGCTGAGAGTGGGAAAACTTCTTGGACATGAGCACCCACCCTGACATGGAGTCCATCAGCGACACGAGGCCCAGCAAGTGCTGAAGCCAGAATATGGGGACAAATTTGCTGGAGGGATCCCCAGGAGCAGTGGACGGCTGAGAGGTACCATCCAAGGCCCAGGCAAGGTAGCTTCCCTGGACATCTGTTCCTGCATTGTGGAATGGGATTCACCAGTCACTGGTTCCAAGAGAGCGTGAACCCAGCCATATACCCTAGGTAACTTGTCAGTAGACCCTTAATGGGAGAAAGATGAGCTACAATACCTGTACTTTGGAACAAGACTGGGAGGCATCATTATACTCCCAAGTGAGGGAACCAGGAGAGAAAGTTCCCCTGATGCTTGTGGAAGAACTTCTAACAGCAGGAGTTGGCGCAAGAGAAACTGTGCTGCTTTGGAAATGTTGCCCATCACTACAAGTATTTAAGCACACAAGGCTCACCATTTCAGAAGAGGGCTGTATCAGCCGGGGTCCTGGGAGTTAACAGGTGATGTGGTCAAAATGGGTAAACAGTGTAGACTTGAATAAAGAGACAACAGAGGTGTGGGCAGGCTGTGGGAAAGCAGCATCCTGTGACAGTTGACTGGGCAACCCTTACCAGCTCTATTGAGTGACATCATGTTGGAAGCTTAACATTGGCCATGGCAGGAGCACTTATATTATGGAAGTTGGCCAACACTAAAAATCTGGCTTGCTTTGTTGTTGTTCTTCATTTTTGTTTTTGGAGAGCTGGCTTACCAGCACATGACTTTAAGAAGCGTCTCAGGGCTATTACCTGCTGGGGTCTGTTACCACTCCTAGGCTCAAGGGAACTAGAAAAGTCAGCACTTACTAGACTCTCCAGGCAAAGGGGCTTTTGAGTAAAGCCCGCTGACTTGAGCTGAGGCCTTTGATACAGAGATGGACACAACCCATGGTAACCTCATAGGGAAGGAGCCAGAGAAATATTAACTGCACTTCACTCTGCTCTCTCTTGCAGAGCTCCCCATTGGCCACACCCAAGGAGAACAGAAGTCCAGGAAGCCAATAGTTCATACAGGTCAATCTGCCAAGCTTGGAGCATGAACATTAGAGGGCAGATCTAGAGCACAGACAGTAGGCATGCAACTCACATGAGGAAATTCACAATACAACATCATGTTGGAAATTTCAAGCACACACAATCACTTTTTTTTAATGTTGTAAAAAAAATTTTAAGAGATAGAATCTGGTCTTGGGGATTTTGAGCCATTGCAACCCAAGAATCTGTGGTCCTGTGATCAGGGAGCAGGTTTTTCTAAGGTCTAAGAGTTTCGGCAAGTGTCCAGTCATTTGCAGGAAAGGCCAGGGCATCATGGCAGGCACAGAAGGGCATCTCACTTATGAAATTCAACACACCAGCTTCAGTCTGATCCAGTGCAGCCCAGCCCAGCCCATCCCAGCCCAGCATTCATGTCAGAAACTGACTAAGGACACCACCCCTCCCCACCACCACCATCTCTGGAAACGCAGTCCTTGCACCCTTGGAATTCATAATGAGTCCTTTTCCTTTGGCTTCTGTTATTTAGCACATTTCATACTAGCGGAGAAACACAAACATTTGCTTGCCACATCTAATACAATTATAAGGTCATTACACATTCTGTAGCACAAAACAGCTGTTCCAAAGATCCTTATTAGAATTTAGCAGAGTTGTATTTGTTTGGGGCAAAAAAACAGCAACAACAATCTTTTAAATTATGATTTAATGAGACTGTTAAATGTTCATCACCAAGTGGTTATTTATTAAAGCTGCATGGAGCTTGGCTGTTTGGGCTCATAAGAGGTTAATTGAACTTTTCTCCCTACCCCAGCCGTACAGCACACACATGCATATTTACACACACGTGCACACAGGAACAAATCCACATGTTTTGGTCCAAACCCTCTCTTCTCCCAAATTATGACCTATTTTTTAAAGGAAAACTTTATAAATCTTAATAGATCTAAATTCTAAATTTTTGTGGTTGAGTTGGCTTTTAAGTCAAATTCATGAGGAGTCTATGTAAAAATACCTTGGCTTCTAAAAATCTTTTCAGCATCTTTGAAGAGAAGCATGTTTGCATTTGCAATTCACCAAAAATAATAAAATGTCTGTGACAAGGTTAAATATTTTGGGTTCTATATGTAATGTATAGGTTACCGGGGGTTTTATATCATATCTCTCTGGGTTGAGAAACATTGCACATAGCCCTGTGTTCTTGGATGAAGGCTGTGGGTGGAGAGGAAGGAAGGATTTTTTTCTGATGACCTACCAGTGATCTAATACAGATGTGTCATTTTGTCAGGCTGCAATACTGTTGCAGCTAATCCAACAGCATTTATAATAATTGCCGTATCCTGCAGAAGCCGTACTGTGGCAAAACGTATCCCTGGAATTCATAAGTAGGTTGTTTAAATGCAAAATAATTATTAAGCACTCATTCTTGGAATTCATCCTGAGATAAGTAGCCCTTAAGAAAATGTCTAATACAAAATGACATTTGGGTTTTAGAATATATAACCTTTTGTATTAATGGTATCCCAAGGTGTTTTACATAGTAATTGGATGGTAGTGTGGTAAGTATTTCAGTAAGTGAAATGGCTCTTGGGACCGAAGTAGAGGTTTAGCTATTCTTGGATTTCAAGTTGGATTTCGTTGACTATGGGGAGGTGTGGTGGAACGCCAGGCTGTTTAAAAGTAGCTCAAGGCCTTCTTGAAACTTCATTGAAAATGCCAGGAAGCAGAAGGGGGCTCAGAGGTAAAAAGAACAAACTCCTCTGTGCCAGGTGAGGAACCCGGGTACAAAGGTGAGTTAGAGACCCACACTGGGCTGGAAACTGGGTCTCAGAGTAAAAGGACTTGACACATGATATTGTCTCAGGGTTTGCATTTCAGCCCCACTAAGTCCTAGCTGGGTACCTTGAGCAAGAGACTTAATATTACTAGGCTTACATTTTCTCATCTGTAAAATGAGAAATAATATCTGCTAGGGCCAGGGAAGAGGTAAAAATAAAGTAACAAGGGCAGTTCCTGGAACAGAGTGGGCACTTCATAAATGACAATTATTATAAATCCATGTTGCCATAAATCTTTCCTGTCTGAACATTTTCAGTATCGATTTGCATCACTTATCATATTAATGCTGTTATGTTTTACAATTGCAAGTTATAATTAGGCACATATGACTCATCCCGACTTTCCATGCCCAATTCTCAGCACTCCAACAGCAGCACGTCAAGAAACAAATCAAAATGCAATTAGATGCCGACTCCATACTACACAGAAAGCTTATCATTTATTTTCTCATAGAAGATCATATTGTGAAAGTGAATTGATCTCTTGTCAGTAATGGAAAGGTTGGGACTGGGTTTGTGTCAAGTTGAAGAAGATTAATGTAGATGTTAATTTGACATGTTTGGTGGGAGAACATCTTAAATTACAATGGATGGGTGTTAAAAAGTACAATCACACAGCAACAGGCTAAGAGAGAAGCTTTGCCTGGTCAATTTGAACAGATAATATTATGTACTTTTTATATATTTAAATACATAAAATATACTTATAGCCATAGACCACCACTACCCAACTTTAAATATACATAAGTTCCTATTTAATCCCTCCAACAAAATTGAGGACAGTTATTAATTTTACCAAAGGAGTCACGACCAGAGAGTTATTTGAAATGCATCTCCCTAGTGTAAGTAAAGTATGATTTGACTTGTTTTAAAATCAATTTATAAGTAAAATTTTCAGAAACACATCTGCTAGGTAAAGCAAATTCTGCCAGTATCCTGCAATAAAAGTGACAGTGATATGCTCAGTTTTTATAATGGATAAAGCTATGTGAGCAGAGAACATAATTATATATTTTAGAAAGAGCACAGAAGTGTGTACTTATAAACCTGGGCTTTAAAAATCACATTCTAAATTTCTAAATAAGTTTAGGAAACAATTCAGTGTTTGCATATTTCAGTGTTGGCCATCTTTCAGGCACAAGGTGGGTCATTCCACAAATTTTTTTTTTTAAACCTACTAACAGCCACACCCTGGAGATCATTAGAAATGTGTCAGTGACCTAATCCAATCCTCTGATAACTCTATGGACAGATTAGGAAATTAGAGCTCAGAAAATGAAGCAATCAGTACATGCTCATGAGGCTGGAATTCCGCGGTGACCTCCTAAATAGTTCCCACTTCTTGTCCCGCTGTCCTGGTTCAGCTCTCCCCTCAACGACTGCAGCAACCTCCTCTTCCTGCCTATGCCCCCAGTCTTGTTCCAGCCTACACTCCACAAATTTGACCATGGCTCAAAGCCATCAGTGGCTTCTCATTGCCTGTGGATAAAGTCCAAACTCTGTAGCATGCATTCCAGACGCTTCACCATCTGCATCTTTGTGTATGTCTCTACCCTTATTTTTACTCCTCTGTGCTTTGCAGGTTTCATTCCAACCACACAGTCTGATTGTAGGTCTCTGCAAATGCTACACATGCCACCTCCACGTGTTAGCCTATGCTGTCTTCTCTCTAAAACACCACTGCTTCCCTCTTTGCTGGCTTACTCCCGCTTACCCTCCAAGACTCTGTTTGGGTATCACTTCCAAGGACCCTCTCCTGTCTTCCGCCATTTCACTTCTCCCGTCTCCTCTTGGGTAGTTATGGTGTGCCTCCCCAGGTCTTTCAATTAATCTTCTGGTATCAAGCTTTATGCATAGTTTCTCAGGAATGCAACTGACTGGACAGATCACAAATCTGTTATTCCTTGATGTCAGAGACTCTCTTATGTGTCTTTTGTCTCCCCAGGCTGTACCTCAGGACCTGATGCACATTAGGTGCCCCATAAATACTTGCTAAGTCAATAAATGCATATGTGAATAAGCAATAAAACATGATCCAGCCCTCTTAAATGTAGGTCCAGTTCTTTTTTCAGTACACCAAAACTCACTAGCAAAAGATAGCAAGCTCCCAGCCCTTGAAAAAGAGTCAGCTCTCCAGATATCTCCCCCAGTTGTAAGCTCATGATGCTCACCGACCCAGCGGGCACAGGGCACACAGACACAGTATTAGCAGAGAATAGCACTAACTGGTGCATTTAGTATTCCAGTGTTACTTGCAGCATGCTCCTTCTGAAGGCTCTAGGGAAGACATTTCCTTGCCTCGTCCTAATTTCTGGTAGATTCCGCCAACCCTTGGTATTCCTTGGCTTGTAGCAGCATCATTTCAGTCTCTGCCTCTGTCATGCCATGCTCTGTTTCCCTGTGAGTCTTCACACGGTCTTCTTACAAGAAACAAGCCATTGAATGTAGGGCCAGCACTAACCCAGTTGACCTCATCTTAACTAATTACATCTGCCAAGACACTATTTTCAGATGAAGTCACATTCTGAGGTTCTAGCAGACAAAGTTCAAGGAGACACCAGTCAATCCAGCACATCCTTACTACAGATGTACAATTTACAAAACAGCTACCTCGACCCTTCTTTACCCCCTTCCCAGGCCCAGGTTGGAATGTCTGCAGAACTTAGCTGGACAGGATATCTTCCCCTTGGACCCCCAGTTTCCTTATAACCAGGATCCCAGTAACCAATTCCAGACCTTCTTGATATCGAGCCCGCTTTTTCTGGACTCCTTTTTTCTACCCCCTATTGTTTGGGTAATACACTGAAGTAGAGTAGTCTCACTCTGGGCCACCTGATTTTGTCGAAGAGAACCAGTTCTGACAGTACTCTGCATCTTGCTGGTGCTCCTCTCACAGACTGGGCAGTATATGCAGAGCAACCTTCCAACTCACAATTCCCCGTGCCTGTGCCTTCCCACCCCGCTGGGCTCCCACGCCCTGACCCCCAGCCCAAGCCTGCAACTCCAACTGGATTCCTGTTCCTGGCTGTCTCTGGGCTGGCCCATCTTGTCCCACACAAAGCCCCAATTCTAACAAAGAAATATCATTTTCCTGGAGTAATTTTTCCCTTTCTGAAGGCCCCTGTAGCTCTCATTTATAAACTGAAATAGTCCAGATGTACTAACACTTTAACATCATAACCTTTTACAAGGGAAAATATTCTTGGTTTTCTTCCTCTCTTTAAGATGTTTTCTGTTGATCAGTCTGCTTCCCTCGAGGGCACCTCTTTAAAGTACCCGTAAAGGCAAAGGCGGCATATTCAGCTATATTTGTACAATCATCGCTGTGTGCTATACAGGAGATGGATGTGAATTTCATCTTTCATTAGCACAGTACCCATAGTTTTTTTTTAAATGGACCTGCTTATGAATGTGAGGTATGAAATCCATCTGAATATATGCTTCACCTTAAGAAAAAAAAAAAGCAGCAAATTTCACACCAGTAACTTCCTTCTTTATCAGGCAATGGGGTGAGATGAGGTTTTGACAAAAATGGTAGGCATTACATAACACTCCCGTCTTCTTACAGATGCGTGCGCAGTTTTAAAATAGAAACAGGAAAGCGGTACATTGTCTGCAGAAGCACACTATTTGAAGGAGGATAACAACATTCCCATTTACCCACAAATATGAAATTAACAAATAAGAGGGGAAGGGAAAAGATGCCTTACTGGGCATCTCAGAGGAATGCGAGAGAAAAGACGTTGGGTAACCAACGTTTAGGAGAGTTTCCGAGGTTACAGGTAAGGTTTTCATCACCTTGAAGGCACAAGCTGTCTTTGAGTCAGGAGAACCTGAACCTATGTCCACAAGCAAGGTCTCGATGGCATCTTTGTAAATTATACCTATAGAAAGGATTGGGTGATACCACCTGTACTGACTTGAATGGTGTCCCCTAAAAATCTGTGTGCACCAGAACCTCAGAATGTGATGTTATTTGGAAACAGGATCTTTGCAGATATAATTCAGTTATGTTAAAATGAAGTCATGCTAGATCAAAGTAGGCCCTAAATCCAGTGACTGGTATTCCTTATGAGAAGAAAGCATGGGATGATGGAGACAGAGATCAGATACAGCTACAAACCACGGAATACCAAGGGTTTCTGGCAGCCACCAGAAGCTGGAAGGGACAAGGAGGGATTCGGCCCTAGAGCCTGCAGAGGGAGCATGGCCCTGCTGACCCTTATTTGGAGACTTCTGGGCTCCAGAACTGTAAGACACTAAATCTCAGTTGTTTCAAGCCACCGATTAGTGGCAAGTTGTTACGGTAGCTCTAGGAATCTAATACACCACATTATCTGTTTTCACAACTGGGGAATTGGACAGACTGTCTTGCTACTGCCCCACACAGAGATGCAGCCTAGAGTCACATAAGCACCTTCTCTGAATATCCCCAGCTTCAACCTCTAGTTAAAACTCTTGGCGTTGCCCTTTCTCCTGACCCACCAAGTATCGTTCCTCAAGGCCTCAGCCTTCATGAGGCTCAAACTAACCATTTTCAGGTCTCCTTCCACATTTTTATTCTTGTTTAGACCCATTCTTTGGGTCTAAACTTTGAACTCTCTCCAAAGTCCATGCTCCAGTCTTTCCTCCACATACCACCTGCTCCCCAGCTCAAGGGAGGCTCTGTGCCCACAAGAGAGGTTCACAGAATTTGTGTTGAATGTGCAATTCATGCCTGGGGGCAGTCAATAGCCCCACACCCCACAATGGTGCAGGTCTTCATACAGCCTCAGGACTTGCTCCAGTGCTGGAATGCAGATCCAGGCAATGCTATTACTCACACTTGATCCAGGAAGGTAGTCAGGCACAGTGGAAAGAGAAGTCACCGTGCAGACCTAAGACGGAGAGCCCAAGCCCCTGCTACTGACTCAGGTGTTCAAAGTCACTGCCACACTCACTGGTAGTTCCTAATTGGGGCCCATCTCTGTGCTCAGAGTCCTTGTTAGACTGCTGACTCTGTGTGCACAAAGACCTCTTGCGAAAGGGGAGGGCTAGGATGTACTGCTGAAGCTTGAATTCTAGGTTCTTTCAGTGATATCGTGGTGGAGTGCAAGGAGCACACGGAACATGGAGCCTCTGATGCTGGCAGATGAGTGATGAGCTCTCTGCCAGGCATCAGGTGCCCCCTCCCGTGTCTCTCTGATCCAATGTTCTCTGGCTTCTTCTCTAGCCTTGTGGCAGATCCTGCTCCCCATCCTTAGCCTTGGCTGCCTGCCTGCCAAGAGACAGGGAGGGTGCGGGAGGTCTGCAGCCCATCTCCTCCCACTGATCAGCCCATCTTCACCCATGGACCCTACTCGGGGCAACCCCACTCGCAGGAGAGAAGCACTCCTAGTATCATTCTCAACATTCACCAAAGAGCTCTACCTAAAGAGACTTAGTCTTCAGTCTAGATCCTGCTGTTTTCTTTCAGAAATTTCTTATAATTTCTTCTAGCCCATCAGGATCTCTTTCCTTATTTTCCAAAGTTGCTGTGATTTCTTCTTTCTACTTTTGGGGGGAAAAAATTCTTTATTTTCCAGGATTTTAAGTCAAGAAGAGGTGGCTATAGTGTGTGCTCAATCTACCCTCTTGAACAGGAAGTTCCAGGAAAATTATTTAACTTTCCCGAGCCTTATTATTTCTAGCTATATAATTAGAAAGACTATAGCACCTATCTCATAATCTCACTATGGGATTTAAATGAGGCAATGCACAAAAAGTGCTTAGTAAATCCTTAAAGGGGTGAAATGGTATCTATTGTAGTTTTTTGCATTTCTCTGATGATAAGTGAAGCATTTTTTCATGTGTCTGTTGGCTTCTTGTATGTCATCTTTTGAGAAGTGTATGTTCATGTCCTCTGCACATTTTTTAATGGGGTTGTTTGTTTTGTTTCTTTTCGCTTCGGCTGAGTTTCTTGTAGATCCTGGATGTTAAGCCTGTGTCAGATACATAATTTGCAAATATTTTTTCCCATTCTGTGGGTTGTTTCTTTACTCTCTTGGCTATCATTAATTAGTCAAAAACCAGCAGATGCTGGTGAGGGTGAGGAGAAAAGGGAAGACTTTTACACTATTGGTGGGAGTGCAAGCCAGTTCAACCTTTATAAAAAGCAGTGTGGTGATTCCTAAAAGAACTAAAAATTTATCTTCCATATGATCCATCAATCTCTCTTCTTGGAATACCTGGAGGAATATAAATCGCTCTACCAAAAAGACATCTGCACATGCATGTTTATTGCCACACTATTCACAATAGCAAAAACCTGAAACCAACCCAACTACCCATTGAAAGTGGACTAGATAAAGAAAATGTGGTTCACATACACAATGGAGTATTACATAGCCATAAAAAAGAACAAAATCATGAACTTTGCAGCAAACTGGATGGAGTTGGAGACCATCATATGAAGCGATCTATCACAGAAACAAAGAACTGAATACCACATGTTCTTACTCATAAGTGGACCCTGGACACTGGGCACACTAGCATAAGGGAGGGATTGGCAGTCACTGGGCGCTGCTAGGGGACAGAGGGAGAAAGGAGAGTGGGGGACATGTAACAACACAAAGGGTACCTGGTCCACTACCACCGGGAGTAAGGGCCACCTAGAAGCCCAAACTTTACCTGCATGCAGCGTAATATAGTTAATCCTCGCTTGTACCCCACATCTCTATAATAAAATAAAATTTAACTTTTAGAAAAGTGCTTTGTACAATGCTGGCACATAGAAAGGACATAGAAATTGTTAACACGAAACTCTTTGTGGAGTCACCTAACTTCTTTGAGCCTCAGGTTTCTTCTCCTCTGTAGCATGGAGTCATAATACTGACTTCATATCCTGATACCAATGTTTTGTCCTTATCTCTTTCCACTTTTCTCATGAAAAATCCATGCTCCAGTGACAGTGGATCATTTGAAGTTCCCCAAGCAGTTCATTCATTTCTGTGCTTCTGTGCTTTTACTGAATTATTCTCTTTGCCTGTAATATTCACACTGTGCCTGTACTTCCTTGCCTTCAGCGGCACTACTCATCACCAAGTTTACTCAAATCTCACATGCTCTAGGAAAACTTCTTAATTCAGGCAGAGGTTATTCAGTCCTTCAATTAAGAAACATTTACTGAGCATCGCACTGGGCTAGAGCTGGGACTCCAGCAGTGAACACAATAGACAAGATCCCTGTGCTTTTTAATTTTTTCAATAGGTTGTATATTGTAGAACAGTTTTGGATCCACAGAAAAACTGAACAGAAGGTACAGAAATTTTCGATATACCTTCTTCCACCACACATACATAACCTTGCCTATATCAGCATCTCCTCCTGGAGACTGATAAACCCACATTAACATATTGCAATCATCCAAAGCTCATAGTCTCTATTAGTGTTCACTCTTGATGTTGCTCATTCTGTGGGTTTAGACAAATATGTAATGACATGTATCCACCTTTATAGTTTTACTGCCTTAAAATTCCTCTGTGCTCTACCTATTCATACCTCCCTCCCTCAAGCCCCTGCAACCACTGACCTTGTTACTGTCTCCATAACTTTGCCTCTTCCAGAATGTCACATAGTTGGAATCAGATAATATGTTGTCTTTTCAGATTGACCTCTTTCACTTAGTAATATGCATTTAAGGTTCCTCTATGTCTTTTCATGACTTGACAGATCCTTTCTTTTTATCACTGAACAATATTCCATTGTCTGATATACCACAGTTTATTTATCCACTCACCTACTGGAGGATATCTTGGTTGCCTCCAAGTTTTGGCAATTTTGAATAAAGCTGCTGTTTAAATTTGGGTGCAGCTTTTTTTTTTTTTTTTTTTTTGTGGACATAGTTTTCGACTCCTTTGGGTAACTCCAGAAAGTGTGATGCTGGATCATACAGTAAGAGTATGTTTAGTTTTGTGACAAACCTCCAAACCGTTCTCCAAGGTGGCTGGACCATTTGCACACCCACCAGAATGAGAGTTCCTGTTACTCTGCATTCTCACCAGCCCTGGTGGCATCAGTGTTCTTCATAATAGATGTGTAGTGTCACTTCATTGTTGTTTTAATTTGCAGTTGCCTGATGGCATAGGATGCGGACTATCTTTTCATTGGAGCTACTGTTTCAAGCCTGGCAACTTAGCCTCTGCTCTCTGCAGCCCTACACCACCATACACAACCTTCTCCGGAAGGACCTGTGAGGCGCTCTATTGTTGCTATCTCCTGCAGGCCACAAGGCATTGAAGCAGGCCCCTGCAAATTTCATTTTCTTATTGCCCAGGGTACTTGGCAAGTGGTGGGTGCTCAATGAATATATATGAAATGCCTTCACATTGAAAAGCTGGCTGGAAACTTAACCAGTCCACTGGCTTAAAGGATTCATCGCTATGGGCTAGAGTTAAAAAGCCATATAGCAGCATCTGTGAAGCAGAACGCAACAAGCATGTTATGTCAGTGTCCAGATCAAATGCTGCTCCTAAAATTGGAAATTGACTATAGGCCAGAGCCCTCTTGGAAGTTTCCTCATTCTGCAAGTACAGCTCTTTCCCCTACTTGACAGGGGAATGTATTGAGCACTCCCATATGGGCCTTTCCCCCAAGCAAGAGTTATTGGGACCCAAATGAATCAAGTTGAAGCAGAGTCAGCAGCGACAGAAAGACTTCACTGCAAGGTCAAAATCCATCTGAAAACAGGCACAGTGGAAGACAGACAGTTCTTCCTGGATCACCATATTAAGAAAAGGGCTGTTCCATTCTTTTGCTGATGCATACCTTCCCACTGTGTGACTAAATGATACTCTCACAATTGACTCTGCATCTGCCACCCAAGGTAGTCCCAAAGGAATGGTGGCAAGACTCTGGCACACAATTTTAGAAGACTCAGATTCTAGCCCTGACACTACCCTGATGACTTTAGTGACCTTGGACTCCCTATCTTTCTGTGCCTCAGTTTCCAAATAAAATGAGTGTGGTGAAAACTTCCTCCTGGGTATACTAAGATAAAGAAGTATGGCAGTTAATATGAAGTGCCTGGAAAAGCTATAAACACTATATGAAAGCAAAGTATGAGTATTTTCCTCTTAGAAGCAGGTTCTTAAAGTGATCCTTTGCCTAAGCAGAATTTTTTTTTTCTTTTTCTCTATTTGTTTCTACTGCAGCACCTAAAAACATGGGAAAAGAGCAGAGAATGTTAGGGGAAGCTAACACCCCCCAAGAGGGGAAAGAATCAGAGAAAGATGGATAGGAAGGAAGCAATGGTACAACACACAGGTGTTGAGCAGCAGGTCATACCCAGGTTCATCAGAATGTTTTACATTTTTCAAAATGTATTCACTGCTTTATTTAGTCTCCCAATAACCGGTCTAGTCTATCCAAATAGGACAGGCATTCCATTCCCATTCAACTGATGAACAAACAGAGGGAAAGTGACGTGTTGGAAGTTGATGCAAGTTCAGTCAGAGTAGAATCAGAACTAGAATAATGTCTCCTAAATACTAGCCAGAAGCTTTTTCCAATACAACACATGTTCAAGATCAGGAAAGAGTGAGAGCACCTTGGTGCAACCATCCTTTCACATAACAAGACCCCAGGAGACAAGGTCTGAGCTTCCTGAGTCTTAATAAATCGCTTTGAAAACTCCTAAGACCAACTTCCAGAAAAATGCATGCACCTCACTCACAATTTTATACACATTCAAGGGCCTGCTTGAAACCAATTTATAGATCTGAAGTTAAGAGTCCCTCTTCTAGGGTGTATTTAGAAGTATGCTCTAAGCAAAGAGGCAAACATTACTGACTATTTGGGGACAGCTGATGCATACAGGAGTCATTCTGGGTTTTTTTGCCCCACAAATAATACCTCAACTAAATCATGTTTCAAAAAAGAGCAGAGTATGGAAGCAAGAAAAGTTTTAGCAAGTCCTGTTCCAAGGACTGCTAAAACTTTAAAGATACAAGGACAATTTTTTTAAAGACTTCTAAGTTGATCCAATAGGTTATTAATCTTAAATATTGCTGCTGTTATTACTATTATTTTTATTATAATTACCATTTCATCAATTTTAGCCACTTTTTCTCCCCAAATCTAGGATTTTGCTTAAGCAATACTAGATAGGGAAGTTGAATGCAAAATACTAACATTTTAAAAACATTTTGCATATGAAAGAATCGGCTGGCAGTTTAAAAGGTCATTCTATTGTCACACTACTGCACTCCAGTCTGGGTGACAGAGTGAGACCCTGTCTCTAAAACAGTACAATAATAATTATAAAAGGTCATCAACCACTAACAAGAATAGTTTAGTCTTCTATTTGCAGCTTGAAATCATGACAAGTTTAGAGTGGACCCTCGAAGTGTAAATTCCTACAGCTGTTCTTTTAAGCCTTGACTTCAAATATTTCAATACCATTTGTATGTAATTCCTAAATGTAAATTCTTGTAAAAAATAAAACACTAAGCAAAATCTTGGTTCAGTGGTGTTTGAACTTTATAATCCAAGACATGCTTGGTCTATTCAGAGGGGGGTCTCTTTACTGGTTAGAAATCCTTTAAAAACTGAGTATTTGCAAAATTTTGCCCGAAGCAAGTTCATCCATTCTCAGGGTGAATGTTGCAGTCTCTTGGAATTTTCTCCAGGATTTCAGCCTCTTCGCCTTGTTCCCTACAGCCTGGAAATGACCTGGAATCCCTCATCCAAAATATCTGAAGCTCAAGTCTCTTTTCCCCTTGAAGCTGATTCCTTCTACTCCAGTTCCTCTGTTCTTCTTCCAGGTATGCAGGTAAAAAATCCCTAGGCCACCATGATGCCCCCTCCCTGTTGCCCACCAGCCTTATTCATTTCAGCCAGATACCAGGTCCTGAATTTTCCATCCTCGCACCATCTCCTAGCTGCCCAATAGTCTTCATTCTCAGTTGCTCTCATAGCTCCTATCTGCACTGATGTGACAAATTTTCCATGTCTAATCTCTGTATGTTCCTTTGTAATCCCAAATTTTTGAGAAAACTAAACTCAACTCAACAAATAAGCAAAACAACTCTAGTTGAGGCATTCCTGTGCTCAAAACAATTAGAGTCTTTCTAGAACATGTCCAAATGACCAGGCACCGAGCAGGGCGTTCAAAGTGCTTTAGTACCTTGTTTCTACCTATCTTTCTAGGCTTCTTTTCCTGCTGCCAACTACACACTTTAGATTCCCATCCAGTTTCTTGGTTTTTCTACTTTTCTGCTTCTTTCTGCTCTCACTCTTTGCTCCACTAGAGCTGGAACCTCGCTGGCCAGCTTTCCAAACTCAGCTCATGACAAATCATTATGTTGGGCAAGGCACAGAACAGCTCTATACCTCTTGTTTGCAACAGGGGGAGACCAATATGGATGCTATGAGGATGACATGATTGAATACCTAAAACCCTTGCAGAGCACCCAGCACACAGGAAGATATAAATAATTGTCAACCACTATTATCATACCCAGAGTGCAGTTTTTGTCTTCCCAATTTATTTTACCCAAATTCTTGTGGTTTTTTTCAAGGCCAAACACAGATATCACATTTCCTTTGAAATTTTCTTTTGACAGGAGACACCCTTATGGAAATTGGAACTGGCAGCCAGTTCCTATTCAGAACCCTAAAGGCCAATACCTTAAGAAATAAGATAGACAAGTGGGACCTCATCAAAATAAAGAGCTTCTGCAAAGCAAAAGAAATCATCAAGAGAGCAGGGGAACAGCCCACAGAATGGGACAATATATTTGCCAACTGTATATCTGACAAACGCCTAACATCTAGGATCTACAAGGAACTCAAATGCGCCAAAAGGAAAAAAACAAACAGCCCCATTAAAAAGTGGGCAAAAGACATGAATAGACACTTCCCAGAGGAAGATATATGGGCAGCCAACAGACACATGAAAAAGTGCTCAGACTCACTCATCATCAGAGAAATGCAAATCAAAACCACATTGAGATACTCTAATCCCAGTAAGAATGGCCATCACTAATAAAATAAACAACAACAGATGCAGCAAGGATGTGGAGAAAAAGGAACGCTTCTACACTGTTGGTGGGAATGCAAACTAGTACAACCTCTTTGGAAGACAGTGTGTCAATTTCTGAAAGAAGTAGAAATTGATCTTCCATATGACCCAGCAATTACCCTATTGGGAATATACCTGGAAGAATTCAAATCATTCTACAAAAAAGATACTTGCATATGCATGTTTGTTGCAACTCTATTCATAATAGCAAAAACATGGAACCAACCATGTTGCCCGTCAAAGCTGGACTGGATAAAGAAAATGTGGTACATATACACAATGGAATATTATGCAGTCATAAAGAAGGACAAACATATGGACATCGCAGCAACTTGGATGGATTGGGAGTTGATCATACTCAGTGATCTATCACAGAAATAAAGAACAGAGTACCATATGTTCTCACTCATAAGTGGACCTTGAACAATTATAATACTATAAGAAAGCATTTGGCAATAATGGGAAACTGTCAGGAGAGGGGGTGTGGGATTGGCAGTTGAGGGAAACTGCTAGGTGAGGGAGCGGCATACCTCATCAACAAGGGTACCTGCATAATCAATGTTTGTATACCTTACCCTGAATTGTACCCCACATCTTTATCTTTATAATAAAAAAAATAAAAATAAATAAATAAATAAAAGAACAATAAAAAAAATCTAAGAACTTCACAAAATTAATGATGGATATGAAGTCAGAGATACAGGAAGCACAGAGAACACCAAGCAGGATAAATACCAAAAAATCTATAACCAGGCCTATATTATTCAGACTGAATAAAAAGAAATACAAAGAGAAAAATCTTGAGGGAAGCCAGAGGGGACAAGGAAGGTAGGAGATCATACCTATAGAGGAACAAGGATGAGAATTCAATAATACAGGTCACATACGTGAGTTCACATAAACCAAGAGCAGCAGAAAAAGAATAAGTGAAGATAAAATAAGATGTTTGATTTGTGATACTTCTTAGAAAAACACAGTTAAGTTAGAGGACTGGATTCAGAGTCACAGAAAATTTTAGCAAATGAATTTTAGGAGGAAAGGTGTAATTGGCACTTGTTAATCTGCAGCAAGTAATCAGCTATACTAATTATAAGTATAATTAATATAAGAAATATTGTTCTAAATATAATCATGAAAATTAGAGCAACAAATATTTTTTTTTTTTTTTGAATTGGAATCTCACTCTGTCACCCAAACTGGAGGGCAGGGCTGTAGCCTCGAACTGCTGGGCTCAGGCACTCCTTCCACCTCAGATTTCCAAGTAGCTGGAACTACAGCTGCACGCCACCACTCTTGGCTAATTTTTTTCTTGATTCATTGTAGAGATGAGGTCTCACTAAGTTGCCCAGATGGGTCTCAAATCCCTTGGCTCAGGCAATCCTATTGCCTCGGCCTCCCAAAATGCTGGGATTACAGGCTTGAGCCACTGCACCTGGCCCAACAAAATGGTTTTTATGCTTTCTCGTAATGGCCTCAGGGTGTACACCCAAATATAGGCTCTGTAAGGCTGGGACTTTATCTGTTTTGTTGACTGCAGTACTTCTAGGTACTAAAACAAAGCCTGGGATGTAGTAGGCATTCACTACATTTTGTTAAGTAAAAAGACAAACAGCTAATGTGCAGTGGAGACAGGGAAGAAGGGATGGATTCCAAAGATATTTAGAAGTTTGAATGAACAGATTCCGTTTTGGAATTTTTTTTTTTTTTTTGGTGCCATGGTGGATAATGGTGCCATTCGCTAAGATTGGAAAGCAGAAGAACAAACAGGTGAAAAAACAGACAATTTGATTTTGGATACCTTGATTTGAGGTTTCTGAGGGACACACAAGTAGACATGTGTAGCAGCTGGTAGATGTAGAATTGGTACATGTTAGCAGAATAAGCAAAGTTGGAACCCTAGAAATAAATAAAAGTAAGTAATAAATAGATGATTGCAACATATCTACTCTTCTGCATTCATTCCTTTATCTTCAGTTTCAGCAAACAATACTAACTTCCACACATTTACTCAAGATAAAAACACAGATGTTAGCTATGATTATGTTTACTCAATAAAGCCAACTCATTAACAAGTCTGGACTTTAATACAAAAGCCCACAGTGCGTCTGTTCACTTACCTCCCTCCCATCTCTTTTCTGGAGTCTAAGGCCCTCTCTGCTCTCACCTGGACTCCTGGTGCAGTTCCCTAACTGACCTCGCTGCCTTCAACCTTGCCTTACCCATACCCCTGGGACCTTCCAATGGCTTTGAGGCAAACCTAAAATTCATACTCCCTATTTAACCTGGTTCTCCTTCTTCTCAGACTTCCCATACATTTTCCTGATGGCTGATAACACTCTAGTCTTATTGACTTTTAAAAAAATCAAACACCTTAAGTTTCTTCCCACCCTATGGCTTTTGCACTAGTTATTTATTCTGCCTGGACTGTTCCTCCAAAATCCTTGATCTGGCTGTTAGCTTCTTATCATTCAGAACTTATAAATGTCACCCTCATAGAGGACTTCTCTAGTGCAGCGAGGCAGTCACTCTCTTTCATATTACTCTATTTCAGTAGCTTTTTAAATCATAGCATTAATCACTATGTGATACTATTCTTGATATTTGTTTCTTGTCAACTTTCCACAGTAAAACAAACTCCACAAGTATTAGGATCATGTCTGTCTTGTTTGTTGTCATATCTGCAGTGCTAAAACAAGACTAAGCACATAGTAGGTGATCAATAAATTTTGTTGAATGAATACATTTGTTTTAAGAAAATATCTTTGATATTAGGTTCTATTTGCTTCTCAAAGTAAAGTATTTCATCTTACACATCTTCAAAAGTCCCAAGTGCCAGGTAAATTGCCTTTTGGAGAGTACTAAAAGAATGAGCTTGTTTATTGCTATTATAGAATTAATATGTTCATTAAAACAATGGTATATATATTCCATAATCAAATTCTAATATTCAAGTCTCTCTCTCTCCTTCTCTCTCTCTCTCTCTCTCTTCCTTATCCAGATATTAGAAGTGTTTTCCCTAGGTATCGGGATTATAGATTTATTTTCTTTATTTTCGGGAGAGAGCTGAATTTCCGTGGAGTAGAAACTTTCTTATTAGGATCAGAGATGATCAATCAATTGAAAAATTAATTTAATTCAGAGTCATAAAAATGATACATCATTGCTGTTTTGCAGTCACCTTATTAGCATAAACTTTCATGCATGGTCTGAAGGGTCCCCATGAATAATAAAGACTCTTCTATCCCTTAGGGAATTCCAGAAGTTTAAGAGATTATCTCTTTGGACAAGGCCAAATTTATTGTTAAACAGGTCATAATTATAGTAACATGCATATTTCACACAAATAATTCTGGCAACCAACATAATGAACCCATTGCAGTACTAAGGTTCAAATTCTTAGGAACAAAAGTTCATATACATCCTAGAAAGTGAGTAATAGAGGGAGAATTTAACCTGTCATTATGTTTTCAAGGAACCTACGAACATACTTTATGCCAACTGAAGAAATGATCATGCTGAGATCATGAGGATCACCTGATGAACTTTTGAGATATTTTACAATAATTATGTATTTCTTGACCTATAAACTTACATATTAAATACAATTATTAAAATGCTTAAAAGATAAGTTTTTGTGTGATATTGCTATGATCTGGTTGTGTTCTCCTAAAAGTCATATTTTGAAGTCTTAACCTCCAAGGTGATAGTATTAGAAGACGGGGCCCTTGAGACATGATTAGATTTTTTTTCATGTAAGTACTTATTTCCCTCTTAGTCTGATTGCTGGATAAATGGCAGTTTTATTTTTAGTTCATTGAGGAATCTCCATACTATTTTCCATAGAGGTTGAACTGTAGAGGCTCAAGGGAGCTCATCAGCCTGTTTCACCATGCAAGAACACAACTAGATAGTACAGTCTATGAAACAGAAAGTGTAATTTCACCAGATACCAAATCTGCCTGCACCTTAATCTTAAACTTCCCAACCCCTAGAACTGTGATAAATCAATTTCTGCTGTTTACAAGCTCCCCATTTATGATAATTTTTTGTAGCAGCTTAAATGAACTAAGACAGATATGAATTAGTTAATAGTGTTAATTATTTATGGGTTTTCATTGAAGTAGTTTGTTATTAATTGTATTATACAGTGTCTTTTTAACCATTATTTATTGTTATCATACCTCCCCAGTATTACAATACATGCTATTGGAGGTGGAAAGATCTTGAGTCTGTAGTTCAGGCTCTCGTTTTTCATATGAGTAAACTGTAAGACGTTAGATAACTTTTCAGTGTCAAATAATTTCTTGCAAAGCCCTCACGGTAGTTCATGGTTCCTGAGTTCAATCCAGAGCTATGTAGAACTGAAAAGGCAAAATTAATGACAATTACTTATGTCCTAACTGAGAGACAGCATGACACAGGGGAAAGAGCTTCCTTTTGGAATCAGGTCTACAATTATGTCTCACCTCTATCACTGGCTGTGTATCTTTGGCTAAATTACTTAACCCATTTGAACTACAGTTTTTTCTCAGTTAATGGACCCAGCATCAGGGGTCCTTCTATGAGTGTTTGTGTTGAATATCTTTTAATTATTAAATATCAAGTAATCTTAGACTTTCCACAATTATGTTTGAACTGGAATATGAACAAGACATTATACATCATTTCAAATCTGGTTTCTAGATCCAACCATCTGAGTTCATGCTTTGCAGTCAGTTGCTTCTTTAACTTTCCCATGGAGACTGTTATTGCCGCATCATTCAAACTGATATGAAAGATTTCCATTCTTCTGGAGTGTTTTAAAAATCACTGAGAAAATTCATTGAGGCTTAAAACTTTGCAAATATGCTCAAATGCCAAGGCAAGTTTCTTGTGTGAAATATAAAATTTATTGGCAAATATAGCCAAGTGGCTGAAAAGTAAAATAATGTGATTTTAGTAACTTCTTAAAATAAAAACATAGTTTTTTAAAGTGCACTTTAAAATTTTGGCTGAAGCTAAACTTTCAGTTGAATTATATAATTTTTAAAAGTCATTTACAAGTAATTTTATTTTTTTAAGATCTCACTTGTGGTACATTACTTTATTTGACAAGTTAAGGACTGTTTAGCAAAACATCTGCTATGTTTTCTTTCTAGGTTGCTTTCTTATTTTCACAATGGATTTATGATGTTAAAAGACAACTGGAAATTATGTTGGGCAACAGCAAAATTCTAGATATAAATAACATCTGTAAAAATTTTATATCATCTGAGTTATGAAATAATTTAAGGAGTTAAGGCTGACTTGAAGTCAACAAACATATGTTTGTGTGTGTGTGTGTGTGTGTGTGTGTGTGTGTGCACGCATGTGCATGCATGCGCTGGACACTGCTAGGAACTAATATAGAAATGAATAAGATCTAGCTCCTGACTCCTCAAATTTTCAAATTAGTGCTGGAAAATTGTTTCTATCCATTTTCTGTGGGCAATTCCTTTGCTTTAACCTAGATATGCATGATGATTAAGAAACTTCCTATTCTAATTGGCGCAAACAAGAGAATGTAAGAAAAGCACGGTAACTCTTGCATTTGATCTGATTATGTGTGGGAGAGGGTTACTTAAAGCCAACACTGCTGTGTATCATGCGATTACTTTCTCTCAAAATATTACTTTGCTTTGACAGAAGAGATTGTTTTTTAAACCCTGAAAGAGAAACTAATTGCTACAATAATGCCCAACACAGTATGTTATTTTGAGATTCAAACCGACATTCTTTCGAATTGCCCAAAATGATGTGTCAGGAATAAGGCAGAATCCTGAGTAGTGCTCCTTAGGACACAAACCTCTCAGGTCATGGATCTGAAATTTCAGAGAGGGTTTAAACCATGTTCTTTTCCTGATAGAATTTTATTGAAACCAGACACATAAAAAGATGTTACCTCTTTGTGATTTGAAAAAAAAAAAAATCAATAAGGATAGAAAAAGGCATAAGTCAGGTACTCCTCTACACTTTGATAGAAAAATCACAGCCTGAGATGTGCAAGATTACTCTGTGCCACCAAGGTAGAGGCATAATTGGAGAGGCTAAGCTTTTCAAGAGCCATGATCAAAGGAGAACTACAGCACATGAAAAAGAAGGGGCCAGGGCCATCACTCCTGGATTTCTAGAAGACTAGGTTACGGAGCTGGAGCACAAAATTGTGAGGTGGAGGACAAGGGTCTTTGGGATGCACACTTTTTAAACAGAAAAAAAAAATCAATAATTATAATTCAACATAAAAGAGAGTAAAAAAAAAAAAGACAACGATATTTTAGCGTTAAAAAAAGAGAGTTTGAGACAGTGGCCACATCCCCCAGGACAAAGGTTATGAAATGATAAAAATGTATTGCAATGAGATAATAACAAGCAAAAAGTGGAATTACATTTCTAATTACAAAAATCAAGTTTTTATGTACAGCTCTAGTGAACTGTAGTATAATACTCTGACTCACTCGACATTTTGGTTCATTTTAAAATAACTTTGAGAGACAAAAAACAATTCTTGGGCATTTGAAATTATAAAGGAGGTAATTGGGAACAATTTTCAAGTGTTTAGCTATTATTTTTTAAAAGCTACATTTGAAATAAACAATTGAGTGCAAAAGTCAAGTTGGATTATAAGGTTTTTGAATTTTGCATTGTTTAAAACATGCATGAGAGACAAGGGCTCTACTAGGAATGTTAAATATATTGTTAAGCTCCTGGAGTATTTGAATAAAAAGCAGGTTTACTAGTGATTATTTAAGGGCTACTGAAAAGAGAAAAATGAGAGATTTCATCTTTAATGTAAAAATTTACTAGAAACTGGCTTGCTCTAAGGAGAATAAAAAACATGGTGCTTCTGCAAAAGACAACTTTAAAAAATGGTTTCAATTTAATGCTTGACCACAAGACATATGGTTATAATGTGCGTACTCAATGCTGAAAACATGCAGCTTCCTTCTCTACTGTATTTATCACTGCTGTGTTGGATGGAATTATACAGTATAGCATGCAATGTTGAGATGAGAAAAATGGTTGTAATTCTCACTCAGATGAATAGAGAATGAAGCAAATATTTTAAATAATAAGACAAATTCATGTGGAAAAATGTCATGTCAGCAGTTGAGTTCATGTTCTGATGCTTTAAATTTTAGGTTCTATAATTCTTTCAACGTATTGGACTGGATTAAAAACATGTGGTACATATACATAGAATATTACACAGCCATAAAGAAGGACAAAACCATGTACTTTGCAGCAACTTGGATGGATTTGGAGTCTATCATACTCAGTGATCTATCACAGAAATATAGAAACTGAGTACCACATGTTCTCATTCATAAATGGACCCTGAACACCTATCATAATACTACAAAAAAGGGATTTGCAGTAGTGGGACACTGCTGCAGGGGACAGGGGGACATAATATCATTAAGAGTGCCTGATTCTAATCCATGAGAAGTGAGGTCCAATGGGAAGTCCAAAACTTTACTTGTACCTAAACCACTTCTGTATGCAATCCTGACTTGTACACCACAACTCTAAAATAAAATATTTTTAAAAACCAACGCTAACCCTTCCCTGATGGGGTTTCAAGAATTTGATTTTGGACCTCTACAGTATGCATTTCATGGATACTTCCTTATCCTGGCATGTAGCCTAGTGTCTAAGTGTCCATCTTTTGACCAGCTATCTCTTTCACAGAAAATGTGTTTATACTGACAGAGGTCCTTGTGGCTCTTACATGGCCTGTGTCTAGTTTATTCTTATCAAGATAGCCTCTCCCTAGGAAAGCCCTTATCAGGAAAGAAGTTAGGTGAGACACAAAGGAAACAACTCATCAAAGCACAAGGAATAATAGAAGCAGTATATTACTTACAGATCCAGAAAATAAAACTGCATGCCTTACTAAGGTCAAAAGGCAAGGATCAGGCATCTGCAACACGCATGTTCAAGCAGCAGGTGAGGAGCATGAGAAAGAGAGAGAGAGAATGAGGGACATATGCACCAAAGCCTTTATTGAGGCCCAGGATGTTAATTGAGCAGATTTTCTGTAGGAAATTCTAATTGGTGGGTTTACAACAAGAAAGCATGAGTCCCATGGAGTCACATCAACTAAGGAATGGTCACTGTGGCATGTCTGTGCAGTTCATGCAGGGTGTGGAAGTCAGTGGGGTGATTCAAGTGGATTATATATAGCTGTTTCACAGGGAAGGGGTCACCAAAAGATAGTTGTATAAATCAGTTATCTGGATCAACCACATAGAACTGGGAAAAATTTGAGAACTGGAAACTGTGTCAAGGATAACTAATGTATGTTTCTGGTATGAGACAGCACAATTTATATTTAAAAGGGATGTTGAATTAATATAAAATTAAAGGAATTAGTTACCACTATAATAAAGGAAAATTGCACCTATATCCCATCTTTGCTTTCAATGACTGGGAGGTGTTATGGGAAGGCAGAGCACCAGGAATGAATAAGGAGTGATCTTGAAGAAAATATCAACAGAATCTTAGGATAATAATTTGTTTGAAAGACTTAACCCTGATTGAGAGAGTGTTGGTGCCATTGGTAGAAGCAGTGAATTTGGGAAATGAGCCAATGTTTTTTAAAAAGATGAGGAGATGATGAACCTTATTGTAAGCATATTATTCCAGGTAGCAACTGGACTTCCAAGTGGTAATATTGCCAACATTTAGAGATGTGAAAACAGAGCTAAAATTAGGGAGGGTGCAACATGGAGGTAGTTATTGAAGCCACAATATATGATCAATTTATTTTCTCCTAAAATAGATATGGATAGACCCAAATAAATTATATACCAAATGTACCTACTAGAAAGAAGATAAGAATAGATATTTGGGAAATGGCAATTTATATTTGTATGCTTTTCCCATAAGTATATGTTCATCAAAATAAATGAGTATATACATCAAAATGAACAAGACTTCATTCCTATTTTGAAACACCTTAAATATAGATTTCTTCCTGACTTGTGGGTGCTATCTGATCCCAAGTATTCATACTAGTCAGTCTTAGTCCAGGTACTAAGGAAAAGTAATGAATAACTTTTTCTGCCGCAGGAATTGAAGTTAACATTTACAGGATTAAATGCACACATTGCTTCAAATATATTTTATTAGCTATATTGGAAAATATTTGTGATCTAGTCATGGAAGCATTAAAAATTATTAAATCATTTTGAGAAAATAAAATATAACTTCTATAAAAATGGAACTTTGGTAATTAGTGTCATTCCAGTTAGTTATTTTTATGGACTGAATGTTTGTGTCCTCCTCAAATTTATATGTTGAAATCCCAATCCCCAATGTGATGGTATTAGTAAGTGACATCTTTGGAAGATAATTAGGTCATGCAGGTAGAGACCTTATGAATGGGATTAGTGCCCTTATAAAAGAAACCCCAAAGATCTTCCTAGCCCTCTTTTTTTTTCATGTGAGGGTAAAGCAAGAAAATGGCAGTCTGCAATCCAGAAGAGTCACCACAGGAACCAGATAATGCTAGCACTCTGATCTTGGACTTCCAGCATCCAGAACTGTGAGAAATATTTTTTTGTTTTATTGGGGATGCAACAACATGAAAAAATGACCCAGGCTGTGTTTGCGTAGAATTTACAATCTAGAATTAGAGACAGATATCACATGTATAGTTACACAAATACACAACAAAATATTAGAATTGCTATTAATACAAAAGTACAAAACATTGTGAAAATATATATTACATACAGCATATATGTGTGAAGAAAAATAAGTCAAAGAAGACTTCCTCAAAAAAGTGACCTTTAAATTGTAACTGAAGGTTGAATAAATGCTAATTTATTAAAATGGTATGAAGAGAAAAAAATATGCCAAGCAGTTTAAATTTCATATTTAAAAACTTTGTAGTTGAGGGACCTTAAAATTCCCCTAAACTGTAGTAAAGGTCATGGTTGGATTCTAGAGAACAACTATATGGATAGTATGATGAGTATGACATTCATCATATTCATACACATGGGTACAGATGCTAACCCATTTAGAGTGAATATCAGTCTTGGGTGTAAATTGATACTGATTAAGTTTATATGGGCTAAGAAATTTGATTTTTTTTTTTTTTTGAGTTGCAGTCTCACTCAGTTGCCCAGACTGGAGTGCAGTGGCCGCTTCCGGCCACTGCAGCCTCGACCTGCTGGGCTCCAGCGATCCTTCCGCCTCAGCCTTCCAAGTAGTTGGAACTACAGGCGCGCGCTACCACGCCCGGCTAATTTTTTTTATTTATTGTAGAGATGAGGTCTCGCCTGCCCAGGCGGGTCTCGAACCCGCGGGCTCAGGCAATCCACTCACCTCAGCCTCCCAAAGTGCTGGGATTACAGGCTGAGCCACCGAGCCCGGCGAAATTTGATTTTAAATTAATACGTACGCATCTGTCTCAAGTGCAATAAGAAACTACTGAAGAGTTTGGAAATGTTTACCACAAGTTTTTAAAGTAACTCAAATAAGGTTAAGATAGTAACTTACAGTAAAGGAGTAATGATTAAGATAGGTATAAGTAGACAGAATGAGTTATCTCATATTTAACATCAACTTAGTATAAAGTGTGATATGTGTCAAAAAGGGCCTGAGATTTTATTCTACTTGCAAGATAAGTTAGCCTACACAGTTTCATGGATGCTGACAGAGGATATGAGACTCTTGTGTCAAGGACAAATGACTTTATTACACATGCCAATAGCAATAAACAGGGTGTCAGCAATCATATTGGTTAGTTAACCTCTAATTTCTACAACAATGCGAAGTGGGTCTGTACACAGAGTTAGGTTGACTTATAAAAGGGAAACCCTGAGTTTAGAAAACCCAAATTTTTATAACGGGCAGTAAGTTTAACTAAGCTTTCCCCTAGAAGAAGTTGCTAGACAGTAACAAATATGTTCTTTACTCTAAAGAAATGTTATCTTTATTTTTCAAGAAAGATAACTATAAAGGCATATTTGAAAATATAATCCAGAACAAAGTCAATAAATGATACTCATCATAAGTCACGTAGAAAAATGAGAGACCCATGAAGAAATGTCTCCAAAAAGTATGGTGAATAATAAGAAAAACATGACTAACTACAAATATTTACTAAACTACAAATACTAGTAAAAATGTTTGTATTGAAGAGTGTGATGAGGAGAAGAGTATGATTTCAGTTCTAGAAATGTTGACTTTGAGGAATCTTTGAGATCTCAAGGTTGTGATGTCAAGTAGAGAGACATATGTGAGTGAAACTTAGAAAAAGAAATATGATCTGGAAATATGCATTTGGAAGTTGTCTATATTACACAGTAATGTCTTAGCTATGGATGACTTTTCCAAGGGCGATAGTAGCCTTTCGTCATTACTAATGATGTGTATCCAGGACTAAACCCTAATAAAAATACATCTTTATTTTGATATGTATGTTGTTAGTTCTTTCATCTTGAGATATTACTGTATAAAATAATAAAATGATAGATCAGGAAAAGATCTTAGAGAACATCTAGATCATGATTCTTAACCATTTTGAGGTCATAGATGTTTTTAATATGTAAAAATATACATATTTCTTTTACAAAAAATGCACATAAGCACATATACACAAATAGAGATTCATGTGTTCCTCAGATTCATGCATATCAAGTTAAGAACAATTGATTCAGTTTTTCTTTTCATAGCTTAGAATACTGAGCCAAAAAAAAGAAAATTACCTACTCAAAGTCATACATATAATAGACAGATGTAGTGGGGCAATTAGGAATTATAAGAATATTTTTGAAATGGTTACATGGTTATTTTTCTAGGCATTGATACAGCTATGTTCACAAAAGAAAGACTGGCTGAGAGTATAAAATCTTGAAACAAACCTACTTTGTTTAAATCTAGAATCTATGACTTTGTTAGTCAGGATTCTATCAGAAAGCAAAATGGATAAGACAAATAGAAATATATAAATAGACAGATGATGAGATAGAGATAGAGAGAGAGAGAGAGATGATAGATAAATGTATGCATACTTAGATACATAAAGATGATAAATTTGTAAAAGAAATATTTGACTTTAAACAATTGTGAAAACAAGCTATTGATTTTGCAGCTGATGATGGAACTTGAATCCAAAGGGCAAGAGGTGGGGAAGGAAAAATAGATATAAAGTAGAGGAGGCCAAGGGCAAGCTGAGACCACATGAGGATAGATTGAAACCTTGTTAAGTCCTTCATGCCTATGACCTTGATGTAGATATAACAAAGAAGCCAGGGATCTTTATCATGAAGATAACATCAGCTAGCTAGGATTTGAAGAAAAAAAAATTCAAAAACCTGGAGTCCTTAAAAGTCAACTAACTGCCTCATTCCAACAAGGTAATTTTGCAGATCTGCAATAATGTATATGAGGGACAAAATAGCTGCTACTTCTCTTCCTCCCTCTAAATTTCTCAAGAGTCTCACTTGTGACCCACCATGTTCAGCAACATATAGGCAAAGAATTTCTGTGAGATACAATTCAACCTAGCCATATTGGCATATTACAAAAACACTACAAAGACTTATTAATTATGTGTCTTGAGGTAAATTAATTATTATTATTATTATTTTTTAGTTGGAGTCTCACTCTGTCGCCCAGACTGGAGTGCAGTGGCCGCTCCCGGGGCCACTGCAGCTTCAACCTGCTGGGCTCTGGCGATCCTTCCACCTCAGCCTTCCAAGTAGCTGGAACTACAGGCACGCGCTACCACGCCCGGCTAATTTTTGATTTATTGTAGAGATGAGGTCTCGCCAAGTTGCCCAGGCGGGTCTCGAACCCGCAGACTCAGGCAATCCACT
>CAUYQG010246665.1:0-35843 GCA_963574415.1 Tarsius wallacei | reverse complement strand
TCTAATTTATAATGTAGAAAGTAGTTTCCCAGAAGTCTTCTTTGCATTAATTTCTTTGTCAGTCCTTGTTCACATCTCATATCAAAGTTTTGGGTTTGAATTTGTACTTGTAAGCTTTTATCGTTATAACACTATACTGATTTTTATTTCTCTCAGTGTATGTGCCTTTAAACTTGCCAGGAAGGTACATGTGTATACTTAGAATGAACAAATTAACCAGAGTAGTTACACTTCTAGGAGGAGATAAGAACAACAGTGTTTAGAAGCAACAAACAGTAACCACTTACCTCAGGTACAACACTCTTGAATTCAAGAGAACAGAACTATAACTTTATTTTGCAGTAACTAACTCTGCCTCCTTTGAGACCCTGTCCTGCTTAGCTGCTAGGAAACATACTTTTGTTCCCTCATTCAAATGTCTGGTGGATATTATGTAGAGCCAAAGGAAATAAGGAAGCTGAGAGGAGGGTCTGCACTTTCTGATGCAGGAGAGCATCTTTCTCAGCTGTCTTTTCTTCCTGCGTTCCCTGCCTGCCCTATGTGTGCCTGTGTCTCAAGGGCCCTGGTGTCCAGTCAGTATTTTACAGTACGCCTGAGAGCGGAGAAGTCTGTGACAGGCTATCTGCTGTCACATCTCCAAATCACAAAGCTATTCCTTATCTTCAGTGTTTCCACCTCCTCGGTGAACATGGCCTCCTTTGGGGAGACCTATGCAATTTTTAATTTTTATTGCCCCCTATCTGTTTCTCTTCACACAAATTCCAGACTCTTCTTCTAATCTCGACAAAGTGGGTTTGATAAATTAGGAAAATATTTCTCCCTGTAATATTTTTCAAAGTTATTTCTTCCTAATCTTTGTTTCTCCAAAGTGAAAAATGAATGTAGCAAGGTCACAGTCATGGGCCGGGGGTGGGGGAATCCACCCCAACTCTTTCCAGGGTATGACACATAAAGCATTTTCCTACATAGTTTTATTAATAGAAATTGTTTAAATTAGTTGCCAATAGTTTAAAGTTTGAATTTGTAGCTTCTCCTAAAAATTTTTAAAATCGGAATTCAGGAGACCTTTCTTGTGTCTCAAAAAAGAGAGCTAGCACTGCTCATCTGAGAAAAAAACTCATGTTCTCTATTTTGTGAGAGTCCTTGCCAATCCTGAAAGCTGAAGACAGCGTTAGCTGCCTTTCAGCAGTGATCCTTCGCTCCTGTTTTTCAGCCATTTTACTCTTCATAGGACCTACTTTGGTCCCAATTTTGCATTTAGGGCAAAAGGCTTAAGCTTTTGAAAACAAATACAAAGATTCTTGCAGGCTTTTTTTTTTTTTTTAATCAAATCATGCCATATCCCTCTCTAGGGGCTGTGAGCACAGACAACATAGCTGCCTCTAAAGAACCAAAGAAAAGAAAGCATACCAGAAGAAAGCACCTAGAGTGATACCTCAAAAATATTATTTCATAACTGACTTATCATACCATCTTATACATTATTATAATCATAACAAACTTTAATGTAACGCAATTTATCAAACCCATCAATATGTATAAAGTACCTTAAATTTATAGATGATTTTATAGAGCATCCACGAAACTCAACACCTTTAGAAATTTAATTTTAATGAGGGTTCTAATTAATTCAAAGTAAAGCCAAATGACTTAACATGTGAGTGTAAAATTTGAAATGGACAACTGACTAGAAAGGCTTTGCATGAGATGGCTTATGTAGGGTTCCAGCTAGTATGTCATGCTAGTTAAAGCTGTATTAAAATGGAACCAGAAATGTTTGTCTTTCAAAAGACCAGATCTGGTCTGTAAAAGCTGACTTCCTTTCAGGTGGATACCACAAACATGCTGAGGTTATGTTAATGCCTCGTGGAGTGCTAGATGCATTGTAGGACCTTGTTATAATTGGGGAAGGAATGACCACATGCTGAATGAAGGAAATAAACAGGGACACATTAAAAGTCTTCCATTTTTTAAAATAATAAATGGCATATGACACATATATTAAATTTAAATTGTGCCTGAAATAGATTGATTTTCTGTGGGAACAGTATCCATATTATTCAGCCATAAAATAGAAATTCTTTGACTTATGAAAAGGCTCATATTGGTTTAATTGTAGGTGAAGGATTTTTGAACATAGATTCAGAATGCATTGTGCTTCCTCACCTGCCTCTCCTGTTTAGGGGAGAGCTTGGTTATGACATATTCTTATTTCGCTTCTTTCTTCTAGAAGTCAATATTCTAATTGAACCAATAGGGAAACTGAGTCCAAGCAGGTGAGAGCATGATGCCAAACTCAGAATGAGTAAATAGCTGGACTAGAAATTGAACTAGGATGTGTCCATGAGGCTGAACCGTGTTGGATAATCACATGAATTTAATTGAAAGCACAGAGTTTCTGATGTGCAATTGTTTGTGCCTCGTCTGCTCTTTGTATACATGTGTCACAGAATAGAAATGTTTTCTTCTTCAAATTCTTCTGCCTTTCTTTCCTCATGCTTAGAGAAAAAGATATCCTCATTCTAATAATATGACTGACTTTTTCTTTGAAAAATAATTAGATTCAAGGGTTACATGTTCAGTTTTGTTTTGTAGGTACATTGTGTGATAGTGAGGTTTGGGCTTCTACTGAGCCCATCACCTGCGTAGTAGGCATAGTACCCCAAGTGTGCTTTTCCAACCCTTACCTTCCTTCCTTTCCCCTATAGGAGTCCTTAGAGTCTATTGTTCCCACCTTACACCCCTGTAGTAAAGCCAGGTGATCTATTCAAAAGTATACTACATAAAAGATGTGAGCTGGCTGTGATCTTTGACCTAGTTCACCTCCTTTATTGTATAAATGAAGAAACAAAGTCCCAGAAAGGGTATGTGCTAATTCAATTGAATTTAATATTATTTACTTTCAGCTCTTTTAATATTATTTTATACAGCTTATAGAAAATGGCAAATATGGCCATATAGATAAAATACAAATCAAAACGAGAAACTTCGATTAAATAAGGAAATAGATAAAACAACATGACCAAAGCATTGACTAAAACATCCCACTGGATTAGAAGAAATGCAAGTAGTTAGATGATTGTAATAGTGTGTGATGAATGCAATTAAAATATGTACAAGGTAAAGTGGTATGAGAAAAATATTTAATTCTATATGGAAGAATCAAGAAATCTCCACGAGGAATGTTAACACGAACAGGCATGAGAATGTCACAGTATAAGTTTCTCATGGCTTCTGACATATGTAAAATAAGCTTGTATCAAAGAGTTTATTTAAAGTATTAATTAATGAAGAAATCACTGAAAAAGTCAAGTTATTTATTTAAGAAGCAGGGTTCTATATTGACAATCAGAAAAGACATGGTGGCTCAAGCCTGTAATCCCAGCACTTTGGGAAGCGGAAGTGAGAGGATTGCTTGAGCCCAGGGTTTGAGACCAGACTGGGCAACTTGATGAGAACTCATCTCTACAAGAAATCAAAAAATTAGTCGGATGTGATAATGCGCCTGTAGTTCCAGCTACCCAGCAAGTTGAAGCTGCAGTGGCCATGAGTGTGCCACTGCACTCCCACCTGGACGACAGAGTGAGACTCCAACTCAAAAAAAGAAAAAAAATATAACAGAATAAGGTTTTGAGTGTAGGTACAAAGTTAGAGATCCATCTTCAGAATTTGTTGTGAGAAGATCTGCACATTCACTTTCTCCCCAACAAAACTATCACAGCTCATCAGTTATTTATAAAAAATTACTGCCATTTAAAGTCTCTGAAATTGTTCTAAGGGCATACCAGCACACAACAGGGAAGAAGCATGTATTCAAGAATATCTACTGAATCTCTGCAAATGTAGTGAAAATGCCTTACTTGAGTCATTATCCACTTTCTTTCCCAGCCCCCTCCACACACACAGCTTAATGTGATGAAAGCTCTATTCTGGGCAGATAACCCTAAAACACTACGGTTTCCTTTACCCATAGTTCCCAGTCAGAGGCTATAGTATCTCCCTGGGAGAGGCAAACTACCAGTATTTTTCATAAATTCCTCTCCTCGCCCCTCAGCAACTTGGCATTGCAGATGCTAAATTTCAGATAAGTGTGGCTGAGAGATTGGGGGTCTCTCTTCACCTTTTCACCCTCACCCATAGATGAAGTCATTGTGCCAGGAATGGCAGGTCTCAATCACCTACACTGCAGTAAACCCATAGGGCACACAAAAGAGATTAGAGGCTACTCTCCCTGTCTAGCACCCTGTTCACAAACAGAGAGTGTTATTCCAGGAGAAGTGTGCCACTATCCTCGCCCACAGCTCCAGACCCATGGATCAGAGGTTGTACACAAGTAGAAGAGAGGTCATAAGAGCAGAGAGGTCCAAAGCTCTCCCTAATATAATAATGTCATTTAGAACAGAATATAGAAACGTTTACAATTAAAAGCCCTCTTGAAATCGATGGAGATTCTGGGGTATGCAATTGAAAGGAGGCCAGTAGCTTCATGAGAATAAGCTAAACTGTAGGTCAGCTCATTTACCGAAAAGAAGTAGCAAAATAAGCCGTGAGGAAGGTCTTCATGGGCTCAGAGCAAACCTTAAAAAGTGGACTCAAAACTGTCCCTACAAAGGGACTCATTTAATTGGATCAGACTGTGGAGTAATTTTTAATTCAGGTCATTGTTGAAAACAATAAAGCAATCAACTGGAAATTAGTGGAGCCTAACAGCAGGTTGCGATACCAACAGAAGCTGACAGCTGAAGTAGAGAGATGGTCAAAGAAATCCCTGCTAAAACCACTATCATCCCAGGGTAGCTGTGTGCATGCCCAAGGCAGCACACTCTCAGAAGTGACATCAGAAGTTTCTCACAGTGGGGGAAATAGATTTCACTAAATTATTTTAGTCAAGTTACTAAAACAAATAAATAAGCAAGCCACAAGTTCCAGAGAGAGGAGGAATTAGTTCCCAGGGTGGCTGCAATATATTTATCTAAAATGTCCAGCTTTTAACAGAAACAAAAAAAGTGAGACATGCAAAGTAAGAATGTGATCTCTAACAGAAGAAAAAAGTAATGAGAAAGCCCAAATGTTGGACTCAAAAATGTTAAACCACCAACTGAAAACATGTTCAAGGAACTAAAACAAACTGTGCTTGAAGTAGTAAAGAAAGGTATGATGATAATGTCGCATTAGATAGAGAATAACCATAAATACAAAATGAACGTCCTTCATGGCAATAAAGTACAACCTTTTGGGTTGTCTTTGCACTAGTTAGATATTATTTGCATATTTGCTGAATGCAAATATGCAAGTTAGCGTGTAATGTCAGAAAGTCTGAGCCATTAATTGTTAAGTAAGAACAGTCAAGCTATGACATAGTGCCCTAGGAAAAAAACTAAATCAGGGGCTCTAATAAACAATTCTTCTGTATGACATTGAAGAGATCTGCAGTCATCCTCTTTGCCTTATTTTAAAGTTTTGGATAATTTATCTTAACAAGAAGCATGTCCCCTTGTAAACAAGGAATAAAAAGATATCCAAGGCAGAGTAAAAAGCAAGGAGTATAAAATGACAATGTTTTGGAGAACAACAAGTAATTCACTAATGACCACGTATAAGCTATTAGATAGTTCATATCAAAAGCCACATGTAAAATAAATGTTTTTTAAATGTCTCTCATGTGTCTGGCAAAGTAAAAAGTTTTCGCTTCATGTGATTATTAATTTGTACCATTTACAGATTTTTTTTAAAGGGTGAACATCAGTTAGAAAGAACCACAAAGAGAAAGGTAGCATTGAAGGGAAATAGACTTCAAGGACTAATCTTGCATAGTTGCTTAGACCCATGCTTCCGTAGATTTAATGTGCATACAAATCACTTTTGAGAACTGGTCAAAATCCAGGTTTGCGTTTAGTAGTCTGTGATGGAGGCTGAGATTCTGCAAGTCTAAAAGGCTCTCAGGTAATGCTAGTACTGCTGACCTGCAGACTACACACTGGGTGGCAAGAATCAAGATCAGCACTGCCTAAAAGAAATAGAATGACACCCATACATGTAATTTTATTTTATTGGTTGCTTCATTCAAAGGAAGCAATAACAACCACTAAAATTATTATTAAAGATAGATTTTTATCTATTCCAATATATTTAAAATATTCTCATTTCACCATGTTATCAACTTTAAGAGGATTGGTAATCAGATATTGTGCATTATTTTGTTTATCCTCAGTGTTACATATCTAGTGTGTCTTTTACACCTGCAACGCATTTCAATTCAGACTAAATTTTCATTGGGAATACTTAATCTGCCTTTAGATTTTGTAAAACTTACAGTTGAAGTTTTACATACTCAAGTTGATCCAAACATGCTCTGAATTTTTGTGATAATTAAGTCAAGCTTTTACTTTTTGTAATTGAGTTAATAAAAATTAAACATAATTAAGTATTCAATTTCTAAGTTGCATTAGTCACATTTTAAGTGCACAAGGACCAAATGAAGACAGTGACTACCATATCAAAGAGTGCAAGGTCTAGATGAAGGGAGTCAGAACAAGAACATGCAGTAGTGCTGCGCTGTAGCATTTAAGTGGTACATTAAGATAAAGAAGCTTAAAAACCCTCAAAGAGGTAGTTTAAAAAAACCAGGAGACAGTTCTTATTCATTTTTGAGCCAACTGTGCGCAGCTTTTCAATTGTCTATTCAGTGACATGGCATTGGTAACTTGAATTTGGTCATGCTGAGTGTATTTATGAAATAGATACTAACAAATGCTCCCTCTTCCCAAAAGCCCATTGTTAAACATGTCAGCAAATCACTAAAGCTATGATATTTTAGAGGTCATATAAGTTTATTCCTGTTTTCTAAAACCTTAATAGCTTTCCATTCAAATAAAATCCACAAAATCCTATAATATCCTACATAATTCGGCTTCAGTCTACCTCTCCAAAACTACCTACGTTATATTAGATTACTTTGCTCTTCCCTCAACATGTCAAGTGTATTCCAACTTACGATTGTCTTTGCTGGTTGGACACTTCCCCCACAGATCTGTGAATTACATCTTACTACATAGCATTTGGTCAGAGATTTATTTCTTAGAAAAGCCTTCGAAACATCTTCTTCCTTAACCATTAGTGATCTGTATCCTTGCTTTATTTTTCTTCTTAGAATGAAACACAACCTAAAACTGTCTTTCTAAAATGCACTTACTTATTTCTTGTTTTTTTAATCTCTGTTTTATTTATCTTTTATTTATTTATTGTTTTATTTATCTCTGGAAAGATAACCTTTTTGAGAATTTTGTTGGTTTTTATTTTTTTCCCAATGATCCAAGCTCATAGCACACTACAAGATACCAATGGCATTCAATAACAATTGATGCATGTGGGAATAACTGGATGAATAAATGAATTCAGATGCGACCAATAATACATGAGTTTGATGAACGATTGGCCATAGGAGCTAAAGGAGCAAGTAAAGCCAAGAGGTCTCTCAGTTTCTCATCTTAGCTAACCAGGAAGGCATACAGTAGATAAGATAATAAACACAACAGAAGATACAAATGTGGAGGCGAGTATTACAAAGTCAGCATTGACCACACTGAAGGTAAGGGCCTGTGGAAATTACAGATAGAATTGAGTATCACACGTTCTCACTCATAAATGAACCTCGAACAATTATCATAGTACTATAAGAAAGGGATTGGCAGTAGTGGGAAACTGCCAGGGGCGGGGGCCAGCACACCTCATCAACAAGAGTCCTGCATAATAAACATTTGTCTACCAAACCCTGAATTGCACTCCACATCTTTAAAATTAAAAATTAAAAAAAAAGATAAGTCCAGTGGAATATTCGATACACAGGTCTAGATTTGGGAGAAAAGACAGGTTCTCACTAAGGATCTGATAACTAATTTTTATAGGTAGCATGCAAAATCACCTAAGATCACTTAGAAATACAAGGAGAAGACAAGACAGTTAAATGTGGAATTCTGGAAAACACCAGAAATAAGGTGGCAGTTAGAGGTCAAAATGTGTAAGAAAAAGTGAAAAAAGAAAGGCGATCCTGCAATAGGTAGTACAGAGACAAGGAGACAGACATTGTTTATACATGATCCTGCAATAGTAGTACAGAGACAAGGAGACGGACATTATATATTCTTACAACAAAAATATGTCATTTTTTTTTATGACAAAAAATGTCAAGCATTGTGTTAAAATGCTGGGTATTCAAGCAGGGATAAGAAGTGATTCCTGCAAGATTTCAGGAGAAAAAGCATCAAGTGGAAAATATCTGTAATTAGTCTGCAACGAGTACTGGTTAATGGTTTAGGATACAGGATAAAGCTGGCTGTGAATCTTTCTGACTCAACCCTCTTTCCTGCAATCAATAGGGCTTCTCTCTAACCTATGAGTCCCAAGTCCAGGGAAGAAGAAGCCTAACTGGCAAAATCAGAGAACTAGGGTCCCCAAATGCCTTCTGTGGGATCTTTTTCTGAAAGAGACAATACCACAAAATGATGTCAAATCAATGTAGACTTTAAGGAGTAATCAGTGATTACAGTAGAGAGCAAGATGACTCCCCAAGCCCAACCTTGGCCATTACGGCTGATGAGACAAGCTAAGAGCCACTGTAGTGGAATTCCAGGGCCCCAGTAGAGCCAGCAGAGGGGTGTCAGAGTCATGACAAGAAACTGGGTTAAATGAAATGGTCCTCAGATCACGTTATATCCTGGGAATGATGTCGAGGCCCTGCTGCTTGGCAAGTTGGTTCTATTTATCTATGCAACTCAGGACCAGCTCAAGCTGTTAAAATTCTTTCCACAGGTCCATACATTTGGTGGAAGTCAAAGTATCTGCTTAGGTTATATCACAATATTTTCAGCATCCGGAAATATTTTTAAAGAATAAAAGTTTTTACATATCTGTTCAAAGGAATTGCTCTAAAGCATGAAGTTCTATCTGTTTACAGACACCCTTCTCATTCTGATTTGCACAAAAATTGTCTATTTGTTGACTCTACAATAATATTGTGAGGTGAGGTAAACTATTTTATTCTTATACAAGGTAAATGTATATATTATACTTTTTTTTTTTTTTTTTTTTTAGTTGGAGTCTCACTGTCACCCAGGCTGAAGTCCAGTGGCACGCTCACAGCCGCCACAGCCTCGACCTGCTGGACTCAGGCCATCCTTCCATCTCAGTCTTCCAGGTAGTTTGGAACTACAGGAGCACGCCATCATGCCCAACAATTTTTTTTTTTTAATTGTAGAGTCGAGGTCTTGCCAAGTTGCCCGGGCTAGTCTCGAACCCCCAGGCTCAGGCAATCCTCTCACCTCCGCAGCTCAAAATTCTGGGATTACAGGCGTGAGCCACTGTACCCGGCTGTATATTATGCTTATTTTCTTTTGTTACTTCAATATTTGCAAATAGTAGGTATAGTCTTCGAATGTCTTTAAACAAACTTTTGCTCTGCTCATACCTGTAGATCTAGCCAAGAGTGTTTAAAATAGAATCTCGCTGGTGACACATGGAGAAACACCCCACTAAAATGTTGGAGCTGATACAAATTCCAACCTGAAATTGAATTTTTCAGCTGGAAATGGGAGCAGATGAAATAAAAAATAATTCAGAATAAGTGAATACTGCCTTTAACGTGAATCAGTAAGCTAATTTGTATTGTTTTAATGTCTCCATGTGTGCATTCACTAGGGAAGATTCTGGTTATTATTAAAAAAATGTCTGTCAGCTAGTGTAGAGATCAAAATACAAATTGTAACACATAGGCACATTATGTGAATTTGTTTCACTCCCTGGAGAACTTTGGGCTCATGAAAAGCAATGAATGGATTACATGAAGACATAAATATGCTCCTGCATTTTCATGTGTGACAGATATGTTCTTATTGCAATGCAGTCTTTAAAACGACACCACCTCGGGCTATGAGCTCATCAGAGCTCTCAAGCTCAGCAGGGTCAAATCTGGTTAATGTTTGAGAGTGTGACCTCCAAGAAAAATCCAGGTGCAGGAGGACAGAATGAGAGTAATTCAATAGATGACATGGTTTCCTTAAGTCACTAATAAGCAATTCCCCCTCAAGGCCAATATCAGACACTATGCTACTGGAGGTTTCTTTGCAGAGATTTAATATGTGTGGACATTTGAGATCTCATTAATTTTGTTCTTTTCTCTTTGTTGTTATAATAATAATTCTGTATTAAACTTTTTTTCCAAAATTTTTATGGCAAAATACACATAAAAGAAAATGCACCATCTTAACCATTTTTAAGTGGACAACTGAGTGATAGTAAGTACATTCATATTTTGAGCAACCATGACCACCATCCATCTCTGGAGCTCTTCTTGCTTATTTAACAATAATTTCTCATTCTTCTTCCCTCATCACAGGGCAACCACCACTTTACTTCCTGTCTCTATGATTTGGATGACTGTAGGTAATTGGTATAAGTGTAATTGTCCTGTATTTATGTTTTTGTGACTAGCTTATTTCGCTTAGCATAATGTTCTCAGGTTTCATCCATGTAGTGGCAAAGGCTGACTCCTTTCCTTTTTCAAGAGCAAATAATATACCACATTTTGCTTATCCATTTATCTATCAAGGAATCCTAAGATTGCTTTCACATTTTAGCTATTGTGAATAATGCTGCTGTGAATAAGTTTGTATAAATATCGCTTTGAGACCCCACTTTCCATTTTTAGGGGTTTATTTATCAAAGAGAGTAATTACTTGATCAAATGACAATTCCTTTTTTTTTTTTTTTTTTTAAGTTGGAGTCTCACTCCATCACCCAGGCTGGAATGCAGTGGCACGCTCACAGCCACCCCAGCATCGACCTGCTGGGTTCCCGCAATCCTTTTGCCTCATTCTTCCAAGTAGCCATGACTACAGGTGTGTGCTACCATGTCCAGCTAATTTTTTGATCTATTGTAGAGACAAGGTCTCGCCAAGTTGCCCAGGCTGGTCTCGAAACCGCGGGCTCAGGCAAGCCACTCGCCTCGGCCTCCCAAAGTGCTGGGATTACAGGTTGAGCCACCAAGCCCGGCCGACAATTCTATCATAAATGTTTTGCGGAACTGCCATGCTGTTTTTCACCAGCAGTTGTATCATGTGTATGCCCACCAGAAGTGTACAAAAGGTTCGTTTTTTCTGTGTTCTCACCAATACTTGCTCTTTTCTGATTTTTGATTTGTTCGTTTTGTGTTTGCTTGCTTTATGGTAAATTTCCTAATAGGCATGAGGTAGTGTTTCATCATGTTTTTGACTTGAATTTTGCTAATAATTAGTGATGTTGAGCATCTTTTCATATACTTATTGGCCAGTACACATCTTCTTTGGAGAAATGCCTATTCATTTATTTTGCCTACTTTTGGAATCAGGTTATTTGTGTGTTTTTTTGTTTGGTGTGTGTGTGTGTGTGTGTGTGTGTGTGTGTGTGTGTGTGTGTGTTTTAGTTTTAGAGTTCTTTTTATGTTCTGAATATTAACCCCATACCAGATATATAATTTGCAAATATTTTTGCCCATTCTGTAGGTTGTTTTTAAAACTGTTGATAGTGCCCTTTGCATGAAATTTTTAATTTTCATAAAGTCCAATTTTTTCTTGTGACCTGTGCCTTCGCTGTCACAGCTAAGAAATCATTGAATGCCTTTTTTTTTTTTTGCCAGTTTGCCTGGCTGAATCTCCAGCACTGCATTGAATAGAAATGGTGAAAGCAGGCCTTTTGCTTTATTCCTTATCTTAGAGGAAAAGCTTTCTGTCTTTTTTCATTGGCTATTATATTCTCTTGGACACTTGGGTTGCTTCCACGTTTGAAGGGTTGAAAGGGTTCGATTTCTCCACATCCTCACCAACAGTGGGATTTTCATATATAGCTTTTATTATGTTGAGGTAGTTTCCTTCTATTCCTAGTTTGTTAATTGTTTTTATTACAAAAGAGACTTAAATTTTGTGAATTTTTTTCTGAATTAGCTGAGATAATAATGTGTGGGGTTTTTTCTCCTTCATTCTATTAATGTGTTATATTACGTTGATTAAGCTTCATATGTTGAACCATATTTGCATTCCAGTAATAGCAGCCCCTTTGTCATGACATGTAAATCTTTTAATATGCCGTTGATTTCAATTTGCCAGTATTTTGTTGAGAATATTTGCATTAATGTTTCTAAAGGATATTGGTCTGTAGTGCTCTTGTATCTTTGTCTGGCTTTGGTATCTGGGTTATGCTGGCCTCATAGAATAGTCACAAAGTATTCCCTCCTCTTTTTTCTACTTTTTGAAAAAGTTTGAAAAGAATTGATATTAGATCTTCTTTAAATATTTGGTAGTATTCACCATTAAAAACCATTTTTTAAATTATTGATTTAATCTTGCTATTTATAGGTCTATTAATAGATCTATAAGTAGGTCTTTTCCTCATGGTTTAGTGTTGGTAGATTTTGTGTTTCTAGGAATTTGTCTATTTCATACAGATTATCTAATTTATTAGCATACAATTGCTTATTGTACTCTCCTATAATGCTTTTTATTTCTGAGTAATTGGTCACACTTATAATTCTGATTTTAGTACATTGAAACTTCTTCCATTTGTTCTTAGTCCACCCAGCTAAAGGGTTGTCCATTTTGTGGATCTTTTGAAGGAACCAAACCCAGTGGAACTGAGTGCTGAAGGCTGATTAGTTTTTGTGAATGTCAATTTTATGTATCAACTTGACTAGGTCACAGGATGGCTAAATGTTTGGTTAAACATTGCTCTGGGTATATCTAGAGAATGTTTTTTAGATGAGGTAAACATTTGAAACGGTAGACTGAGTAAAGCAAATTGTCCCCTCCATTGTGGGTAGACCTCACCCAATCTATTAAAGACCATAGAACAAGAGGGTGCCTTAAATGTTTTCAAACTGGGACATCGATCTCCTGCCTTTGAAAAACTGGAATTTTCCAATAACTCTGCAGATCCTCAGGCCTTTGAACCCTGCCTGGAACTATATACCATAACCTCTCGTAGGTGTCTCTAGCTTGCCAATTGAAAACCTTGGAAGTCCTCCACCTCCATAATCACTTAAGCCAATTCCTTCTTGTAAGTTTCTTTCTATGTATACAACCTATGGGTTCTGTTTCTCTGGGCAACTTTGACCAATACACATAGTTTATCTAGCATGCCCATTTCTATGAACTTTTTTATTCCTCTTACCACCATCTGCCTCAGAAGTTCTGACATTATCTTATGTGAGCCATTACTTTATTCAAATTTCCAGAAGTCATCTTAGCAGCATGCTAGCACCAAGGAACTAAATCCTATATCCTAGGAGAGAATCCCCTAAGATAAATGAACTCTTATCAAACTTTATGTTCTGCAGCATCAATCCTGCAACCTTAGAATCTAGTACCACACATACTCTCCTGGCCTTGCCTATAAATGTTGGCCAGGCTGGACAGGTCTTTGGGGCATAGTTCTTTTCCTCTCAAAGCAGATTCAGCACTTCCTTCATCTGTTTATGCTATGGCTTGACCTATTTTTTGATCCAATGACAAGAAGGAAAAATGAGTATAGATTTTTGAGGGGGTTCCATGTTGCATATTTTCTTTAAACAAAAGGCACACCAGCCTTTAAAAAGGACTGGGCAACATTTGCAGTGTTTAGGAGAATTTGAAGGTTTAAAAAGCAACATCGAGGTCTTTGCAAAATAAATAAGTGGTTTTATTACTAGACCTTGTATTTCTATTTTACCAACCTCCATGTCTATTTTAATGTCTGATTAAAGCCTCTTTTAACTTAGTGAGTTTGAAGCATTTGTATTTGTGGAATTGGGAGGATGGTATGGATACTGATAGGAAGATGTAATATTTTATTTTAAAGCAATGTGATGGGATTTATTTCCTTGAGATATTATCTGATAAAAATAAATCAATAGCATGTATTGAATAAAGATCCCAGGCACATACAAAGTTTTAGATGTATTTTAAATTTGAAATTAATGCAATAAGGTAGGTTAGATATGCAAATAATTTCAAAACAAGGATTTTTAAACATAAACTTCAGTTTTATTCACAAACTAGTTTTAAGTGTGAAAGGACAGAGCCCAAATTAGAGTTTCTCTGGTCACCTTGAGTTCATGCACAACCATAATCTTCCCCCAGAAGCCTGGACAAATCACAAAATGTTAAGATTAACATCTTTGTTCCAAGAATTTGCCTTCCAGCTATCAGCCCACCCATCTATGTGCTCCTGACTGACCTACCCATCTATCTGGTCATAAGAGACACAGAAACATCACCATCCCATTACTACAGTGACAGCTTCTATGTCCTACACAAGAATGCTTGCCCCCTCTCCCTTACTAAAGAAAACCTTAAAAACTTTCAGTCTCTCACATTCACTGCCAAACATTCCTTAAGTGTCTGGCCCCCTCTCCAGTCTTGAAGAAGTGGATTCACCCTTTTTCTCTGATCTAGTTTCTAAATAAACTATCTTTTCTAATCTAATTTCTGTGTAATTCTTTGCATATTCTTGGTACCACCAACCTAACAAAGTGAATCAGAATAACACTATTGATTATCTATGCTTTCTTGCATTCATTTCTCAAATATTTATTGAAATCCAAATATACACTGCGTTGTGTCTGAAGATAAAACTCTAAAGAAAGTTTGTGTCTGTTCTCAAGGTTTTCAGAGTAGTGAATATGCACATAATTATAAAACTGTGGTTAATATTGTGATCATGTAATCTTTGCACTAAATTCAGAAAGACTACCAGGAAAAGATATGAAGATTATATTTCAGAAAATAAGTAGAATTTTTTTTTATAAATCATTAGATTTAATTCTATAGGATGAGATCAAAGATATTTAGGTTATTTTTTTTCTTTCAGCAAAATGTTTGTTAAATATGAAATTCAGAAAAAAACTCTTCTGTTATTATTACTTTGTGCAACAATTAATAATGGATTATCAAAAATAATTTGTTCAAAAAATATTTTAAATGCTAGTACTTATTCTAATCAAGGTTGTACATGCTATCTAAATTATTATCTTATATATGATATATATTATATTCTCACATAATTAACTAGAATTATTTTAATATAAACAACTGGTTGTTGCAGTGGTTGTAATTACAGTTATTAGATGCAAAAAATAATCATTTATTTAATAAATGCAAGATATTTTTAGGAAAACAAATGACAAAGGAATCCCTTGGAGATCACCTGGAGGTGACATAACAAGGAAAACCTAGAAGACTTTAAGGTTGAAATCTGTTCAGTGGCTAAATTGTATCAAAACTATACTAGCATTTATTTTCTCAAAAAGCTTTCATATGAAGTCTTCTACACAAGGCACGCTGGTAATAAAAGCTTAAACAGGCTGAAAGAGTCCCAGAGTAAGGAGAGGAAAGAACTAATTTGGAGTGCCCATCACTTGCCACCAGCTTGACATATACACTTCACAGGAATTCTGCTGGTAGGCATTACATTCTATACATCTTCTGCAAAGAAGTACGTGGAGATTAAATTACTATTAAATTACTGTATACTAGCTTCATACACCTAGTATACAGTAGAGTCAGCATGCAAATCTAAATATGTATAAACCAAAATCTTAAATTCTTTTCTCTATAATAGAAGCACTCAAGTCAACCTGAAATATATTAAATTCCATCTATTTATATAAGACAATAGCAGCTTAAGGAGGTAAGACAACTTTCAAAAATATGTTGATAATGGACTTCTGATCCTGAACAAGATGGAGTAGAGGCACTTATTTCTCTTTCTTCCCCTGATTACAGCTAAAACCCTAATGTTATATATATTATACACATCAGAAATCTCTAGAGGTGAAGAGAAGAAGGCAGACTGGCTAGGACTTTGGGATCCAAGGAAAGATATGGCAGGGAGTTCCCTGGACTTTCATTTAGTTTAACATACACAAACTGGGTGCGTGGGACGTTGGCAATTTGGAAACACCAACAAATACAACAAAACAGTCCTAACAAAATCTTACTCTTTATAGCCAAAAGATCAGGAAAAGCGCAGCAAAGCAAGATAACAGATGTTTAGACAATAATCTCTCTACTCCAGTTAAACACCATGAAAAAAAATCACAGTGGTTTCACTGCTATCCCCATCAGAAAGGGCTGAATGGGAGACCCAGACATCCAACACTGGCCAGCTTTAACAAGATATATTGTTCCCCCAACAGAGGGGTGGCGTTAGAGAAGGACTTCAGTACATTGTCTCGTTGGTGTGACCTAACTCAAAAAGAATGCATTAGATAAATACCATTCCCTAATGACTTACTATTACATCTGGTAATTCACAAGAATCATCACAGGAAGCTACGTTTTACCTTGTATACACACTCCTTGTAAAATGTAGAACTCAGAATACTATTCTGAAATAAGTCTCTAGAATATACCTGAAACTCATTAAGATTCTTTTTGGCCTCTCAAGTGAGAATAAATACGTGGTTCTAGAGGTCTCAGATATAGAAAAAGAAAATTTAAAAATGCATAAAAATAATGACTTTTTGGATATGTAAGGTTGTCTAGTTGCTTAACTGATTTTTTATGACAGATTGTCAAAATATTTCTGCTGTTTCTCAAGTCATTTTGTTTCATTTACAAGAAAGCCTTCATATTTCATAAATGTTAATGTTTCTACATTAGTTTGATATAAACCCTATAACTTTTTGCATCCAAGTAGACACAGAATATTTTTACTTTTCCATTTTTCTTTAGGTTATATTAATTAGTGGGTACCCCAGAAGTAATAATTCTTTAATGCCACATATTAATAAAATAAGTAGGTTTTATGCATAAAATATTTACCTACTGGTTGTTATTAAACATTGATCAATGATTATATTTAACTTTTTATATGCTGAGTTCCCGAAGTCATTGTTACTTAATAACTTTATAGTTATTTCTTCTTTCTATAAAATTATTCCCCCTCAAATTTTTTTCATGTAATAGATATATTTACCTAATGTGTAAATTAATTTGGGAGATATTTTAATGAATAGCATAAAGCGTTATTGTTTTGTTATTAATACTCATATTTTCTAAGAAATCTATTGGAAGAAAACTTTTAGTTTTGTTGGAACTGTGAAATTTTACAAAACAAAAAATTGACCCAAGATATCTTACTCTGGCAGAGCACATAACATAGTAGATATTTAATACTCAACAAATCACTATATCTTTATGAGAAAAATAAATAAGAAAAGTAAAATTCCTTCAAAAATGAAATATAGTATTTTCACCATGTAGCCATATAATATTGTTAAACAAAATAGACATTCCCTGTGTGTGTATGTGTCTGAAATATCTGGCAATGCATCATTATTGGGTGATATGTTAATATTTTGTTAAAATTACCTTCGGGCAGAAAATAAAAAAAACTGTGTGCCCATAACAAAACTCAAGGGAAAATAGCCTCACTGGAAATTACTCAGTAAGTCAAAAATAAATCGCAACTTAGCCCTCACAGGCCCTAAGTCTAGTATAGGGAGCCTCCTAGACTCCATGAACTGCATTGCCCAAGAGAGAGAATGAGCTCTGAGTAATCCCCATACACCATTCTTTTGTTGGGGTAATATTCTAAAGATATCCGCCAATATCTAAGCTGTACTGATTAGTGTACATGAAATGATTGTAATAAATTCTGTACTATCAAAGCATATAATAATGTCATTGGTGTCTAAATGTGAAAAAAATCCTCTACATTTCTGTTTAACCACATTGAAATAGAAGATCTGCATCTCATCTGACACAATTCCATTCCAAGTCATTCACTCTATAGAATCTCACAGGTATGGGCTGGATGTGGTGGCTCATGCCTATAATCCCAGCACTTGGGGAAGTGGAGTCAAGAGGACCGCCTGAGCTTGGGGGTTTGAGACCAGCCTGGGCAATTTGGCAAGGCCTCGTCTCTTAAAAAAAAAAAAAATTAGCCATTTGTGGTGGCACATACCTGTGTTCCAGCTATTTGGAAGGCTGAGGTGGAAGGATCATCTGAGCCCAGCAGGTCAAGGCTGCAGTAACCATGAGCATGCCACTGCACTCCAGCGTGAGAGACAGAGTGAGACTATTACTCAAAAAAAATTAAAAAATTAAAAACCCCACAGATATGGGAATAGAGACAGTTACAAGGCTATTTATGCCATTATATTGTTTATAACAAAAATAGAATAGTAATAAATAAATTGTGGCATATTCATAAAGTGGAATATAAGCAGTCAAGAGAATAAATGAATAACTACCACTCTCATAGATTGTTTCTTCATTCATTCAACAAATATTCTCTCAGCATTTTCATCGCTGATTCCAACCCTGAGCCAGTTGTTTTCCATACATAGTCTTTCTCCAGAGAGCTGACATGTTACTATTTTTTTCTTGCCACTGTACCTATAATTTAAATACTTGTCATCAGGTAAAAAGTAACAGTCATTGAGGAAAAAACCTTATCTTGCTAACCAAAGAAATGGATAAGCGTTTTATCTGTCAATAATTTTCTTTTTTGCTGAAAAGAGACATAATTCACTTATAATAGTTTCCTTAACTTAAAAATCAAGCATGACACAACTTTCTCTGCACACTACTCTTCCAGTTTTTCCTAACCTGAGCAACACACCTGCCATCTTCTTTCTCAGTAAAGGGTCTCATGCAATATTTTATCATATATAACAAATCAAATTCAGAAAAATCTAAGCAATCTTGTTTAAAATTTTGAAATATCTTAAATTGGCCTTAACAGAAACAAAATTAGTCCTTAGAAATAGTAGATATATTAGGTAATGTTAGAAATATTGTCATATTGTTGAGAAATACGAATGAAAGTGAAATTGCTCTTATTTGTTATTTTCCATTTTTCACTTTATTGACTGAATCCAGAAATGGTCCCTGTAGTGCTATCCCTTTCTGCTTCTTTCCCTTCTTTCTGATAATTCATTATGGTGATGTGCAGAAGAAAGTCATAATATTGCCACCAATGCCATTTTGAATGATAACCTATCTTAGTAGCATGTATCTACTACTTCCTGAATTCCAGTTAAACCTTCAGATCCAACTTTGCATTTAAACCAGTGTTGCATAATTTGGATCAATAGCCATTATTTCAAGCATCATTTTCTTTAATCTAATTCTTTCTACATAGTTTTCACATAAATTGGAGAGTATATTTTTGAAAGTAGAGGTTTTTGTTTATTTAATTCTGTAATTAACCTTGGAAATTAGCATTGCATCTGACAACTGGAGAGTAATTAATAATTATTTTTCAAAGAAATGGATACATAGCTAATGATCACACTCTTTCTGAGCACACCTGACATCTTTGCTTAATGCAACTTTATAGTCTAGCATTTTAAAAATGTATTATTGCACTATGAAGAATATCTGTTTTGGTGACTTTTTTTTCCCATTTTTCACTGATTATAGTATCCTTAAATCAATATATCAATTTCCCTAAAGTTTTTAAGTCAGCAGAAACTAAAACATGCTGATTGTTGTTTTTATAAAGAGCAAAATGGATTATATTCTGAGTGACATAAATAACTTGAACTTTGACCCAATAATTTAAATATGACTTTCATCTGTTTATATAGCTCTTTACCAATCTTTTGCTATTTCACTTTATATGCATCATTTTTCATTTTTAACATTTGCTTTATATGTAGGATAACAATTCACTCATGGAAAGGTTTTTATCAGTCCATGTCTTTAAAGTATGTTTCCTGTGAATTCCACATAGCAGTATCTGCATGAGGGAGCATGTAATCAGTTCTCTAAACTAATCAGACTTTTAAAATTTCACTTGCAACCTAATTTCAGACTTATTCCAACATTTACTCAAGACAAAAATGATATTTTAAAATGTTTACTAATTTGCAAATTTATCATTTTTACTAAAAAAAAAATGGTAATCAAGAAAGTTTTCTAAATTGAATTTAAGACAAGTATTGTATGTTTTTTCATATGCTATTTAAGTATTTTGTAATAATTATCAGTCCATTGTACATCAGAGAAAACAATGAGATTCAGAAAGTTAACTAATTTGTATGAAAATCACCCCTTTAGAAGGGGAGAAGTCAATAAATTAAAACAAAAAATGAAGACAAGGATATCAAAACATTTTTTCCTACAACCAAGGAAGAAATATAATTGAATTATTTAGACACCACAAATAATAATGTGCTTATTTTATATTCTATACTTTGTGGACGTGATGATAATATTCTAAATAATTTTAAACTTTTTAAAAAATTTGCTGCATAGCTAAAACACATCACAGTGTTCAAACGAACTTTAGAAAGCAAAAGACAGCTAAATTTATTCCAAAAAGTAATTAAAAGATTAACAGAACATTCATTTCCCTCAGGTTGGCATGATCTCATCTCTGCTTTTTATTTCTATTTTCGTCCTTATGATCAATCATATTATGCACAGCAACCTGCCAGAATGTGCTGTATTATCAAATCTGGGATGTTTGTTCATCTTTCCCCTTGAAAGCCCAAATGTTTTAATTGAACAAGTGAACTTAAGTTGGCATTTGGAAAGAAGTCAAAGCAGAAGAGTTGATCAAGAGCGTCTTATTTTAATACTCTTTATGATTTTTTTTCTATTGGTTACCAAAGTGTTTGATGATCATGACAACTGCTTTGTTCAATCAAAAACGTTCAGCATTCTGTAGGGAGACATTTTACCAGAATGGGAAGAAAACATGCATCTTTTATTATACAAATCCTATAATGACTCACAGCATTCTGTAATAAACAACTGATGGAAACTCCTCTTGAGTTAGGAAGAAACAGTTTTTCTCATTTGTCATTTCCTGCTATCATTAAACTCTTTCAAGTTAATTTCTTTCATGCTAGCAATCTATTTTACTTTTTCAAGAATTAGTAACTTTTATCAACTAATGAAAAAAATAGTACATAAAAACTTCCCAAAATGGCAATAATTTATTAAATATCCTAAAGCAATAATACCAAAACATTTCTAATGACTAGAGTATTTACTAAGATTATCTATTAAGCTATTAATAGCAGTTAGACTATCAAAAAACCCAATCACATATACCCTAAACTGTAAGATTTTATTCTTACATATAATAAGACTTATTGGCTTATATAACAAGAATTCTGGAAAAAGATTGTCTTCGGATTAGCTAATTTTGCGACTCAGTGTGTTTCCCTTCAAAGACATACGATGGCTGCAGAAACTCTAGGCATCATTATTTACTCAGCAACACCCAAAAGGCATAGAAATTGGCAGAATCCCTGATTTCTTTTAAAATGGAGAAAACTTTGGGGTATCTTTCTTAAATGGTGAAAACTGTGAGAAACACTTCAGGAGGAATCTCCTTACTTTGTGTCTGCCAGATTTGACTCACCCTCACACATGAAGCATTCATTAGCAAGGAAACGGATTTTTATGAGTTGCTTAGACTTTATTTACTTTTTGGTCAAAATAATACCAATGAATAAATAAAATCTGGCTTCTGTTATAAAAAAAAACGAAAGATGGGTGCAGGGATAGATTTGTATAGGCAAATAGTGGTTACTGCCAGTCCCTTTTGTGGTGCTAAAGCGCTGTCTTCATCTTGCATAATATTTATTATCAAAGTACAAGCAGGCATGTTATTGATTCCACTAATTCCACAATTAATTTGCCCTCTCAGTGTGTTGTTCTGCTATGTACTATCATGAGGAGTCTGAATCTTGATCATTTAGCTACTAGATATGGATATATATTGAAAATAATCAGAAACATGACAATGAAATTGAGAATGAACTCTTAAGTTGTGGGTTTTATTTTTTAGATGAATAAAACACAAGGGAAAAATAATGCGATAATGGCATTATCCACAGAAAAAGAGATTAATGAGAGCCCAGACTACAGTCAAAAGCTTTGTAGATCTAGACCCCAAGTTCATAATGAAGTATAGCAAGTCCCCTACATGCAAACGAGTTCCGTTCCAAGAGTGCAGTTGTAAATCCAATTTGTTCACAAGTCCAACAATATTAGTCTAAGTACCCAACTAACACAATTAGCTATACAGTACTGTACTATAATAGACGCATAATATTTTTCACACAAATAATACATACTAAAACAAATAAATACAAAATAAAGAAAACATTTTTAATCTTATAGTATGGTATCTTGAAAAGTATAGTAGCACAATACAGGACACAGGTGCTGGCATCGAGTGAACAAGCAAGAAGTATTACTGACTGAAGGAGGGGGAGGAAGTGGGAGATGGGAGAGCAGAGGAATCCTCAGCAATAGGAGATGGGGGAAGCTGCAATTTCACTCGTGTACAATGTACACCAGATACATGAACTAACTTATATGAACGGACCTGCAAACACACATTCACATTTGAAAGTTTGCAACTTGAAGGTTCATATGGAGCAGATTACTGTCTAGGTAGATTTTAAATAAGAGAATCGCAGAAGTGAAGTTTCGGTAGTGAGGAAAATGGAATGGAAAATGGAATGACCAGATATGTGGAAACAAGGTGAACACAGATAGAATCTGGTGTGATGGGAGTGAAGAGTTAGGGGCAGATGAATCCTGGGTGACGAGTCTGAATCCAAGATCAGATCAACTCTGAGTTTAAGATCAGAGTTCAATATCACTTTTGCTTTTTCTGCAAATCAAACAACATGTTCCTACAGAAAGGCAACTGTGGGGAATTAATAGAACGAGCTATTAATTTCATTCCAATGAGCGACTCATTGTTTTACTCACTCACATTGACTTTGAGTAAGCTACTTAACTCCTCTATGCCATCACCTGTAAAGCAGGAATGATTTTCATAAACATTGCAGAATTGTGATAATGCAAAGAACAAAAGCATATTAAAGCATCTTGCATAAATTTCAGCTACTAGTAGGTGATTAATACATACAAGATCTTTCTTTCCTATAACATACAAGTGATATTTATGCTTATATACAGCGGATACATTATCTTATCAATACTTTAGGTCAGCAATTTTACAACTTCAAATATTTCTGGGCACACAAAATTCATAATAAATGAAAATAATGAGACTTAAAAGAGTTAACTGTCTCAGAAACTCTTTGATTTAAAATTTGCATTCAGAAGTCTTTCCAACAAGATTTCTTTCTTTGTGTTAGTCATTTGTAAGAGTGACCATTCTGGGATGACGCTAGAGTTTATATCAAATGCCAATGTGTTTGTTATAAAATATGTGAGCTAGCACCATTTTTAAAGTTTGTATTAGTATATATACAATATTTTGTCAAATCACAATTGTTTACTACTATTTGGAGCTAAGAAGCTATTGATTGCTTTGATGAATCGGATCCTGATGGATTTGGGGACAGTATTTTCTGTTAAAACAACATTTAAGAATCAATTTCAGAATGGCTGAAAATAAAGAGCAGATAACCTGTTAGACAAGAATCCACCAAGATATCAATGTCTGCCACAAGACTTTAAATCTGAACCTAAGAATTTTGGAGTTGAATCCGGAGCAAGTCTTTGCACGGCTGCATGTTATTAACTCATACCTGTTAATAAACAAGTCTCTCCATCTGTTGTGTGCTGCCTGTTCTCTCCAGACCTCACAGATTTATGTTTTCCATGTCAGCGTTCAAGTGTAAATCAGAAAGGGCCACCCAAATACTTTGCAAAATGCAGAGTTGTTTAAACTAAATAAAAGTGCATCCAGCATGACAATCTTATATGGATTACTTTTAAGTTTATTGTATTATGTGCCATGACCTCACTAGATAAAACCTTGCATTGTCTTAATTCCAGGTTGCACATATAAGTTTAGAACTTTTTCCCATTCTTCATGTGTTTCCATTTATTCTACACATGTTAACCAAGTTTTAAACGCCCATTTTATGTATTTCTCATTACTTAAATCCCCTTTTTCCTGCAAAAATGCCATATGCATCTCAAATACGTGTGGGGTTTTCCCAGATAACTTCAATAGCACTTTCTTTCTGAATTTTTCATTCCCTTTTTTTGCTATAACATGAGTAAATCGAAATTACTTTCCAGGTGAAAACAGTGAATATTTATTGTTTGTAATACAATTAGTTAACCCCAATTCTCATAAGAAAAAGAGAAGGAATATCTAAAGTAAAAAAAAATCAAATTATCTCTTTGTTTATTTTCCTAAGCAGATATCTGTAGTCTATAGAGAATACTATGTTATTTCTTAACTCAGGTACTTTCCGATGAGATCAGGTTCATCCAGGGTGGTATGGCCATAGACTCGGGTACTTTAAACTTGTCCACTGTGATGTGTTTCAAATGTCAACAATTTTAACATTTTAACTTTATTTATTAAGTATGTGTTGGGGGTCTATTAAGTTGCAGGCACTGTGCTAAGCTCCAGGCACACAATAGAATCCCAAATAACCATAGCCCTTCTATTCAGAAAGTGCACTACTGATTTGGGGAAACTAACAGAAAGCAATAATTAATAATTAGGCAGCTATTGGTTTGCTAAATAAAAAGAAGTCCATTCAGAAAAACTGTAATTTATATACATACCATTGTTCTTGCTTTTTTTTCCTTTTTTTCTCAATTCAGTATTTATCAGTGCTTGCAAAATGGAAACTGCTGGGAAAATATTTTAGAGAACATGTTAGTTTATGAAGGGCAAGAGGGGAAAACTAGTATGAAACAAAATTAATTGGAGGAAATGACTCTTCAGACAGACTCTTGCCGGAGAAATGCCTATGTGTTGGCCCTGACTACAAAATGTCATCTCTCCAAAATATCTGGGTTTTTTTCTTTCATTTTGCTAGTCATAAAGTCTACCAAACACAGGAATCCGGATGAACAAATATCCTATTTTAAATTTAGAAAGACTTCTGGGATCATTATTAATGCCATTAGGGTAAGAAAAGAATTAAGCTACATTGCTGTCTTCTTATAACCTGAGATCAGCAATATTGAAAGACGAGCCGTGTTGATGATGGGAAAGGGAGGCAGATAATCTTGGAATACTGTGACTTTTGTCAACAATGGGTTGGACAGGAGTCGGTGTCCTTCAGGGTGGTTTAGGTCTCATGAGGGTTCGCAGGAAAAGCAACGCTGGGAAGGGGAAAAGCCTATCACGAGTGGAATTAAAACAAATTGACCACAAAAGGAAGGGGCCATTTTCTCCCCAAATCTTTTCTCCAGGGACTCAGGAATAATATGCAGATAATGTCAGCCAAATAATAGATTAAAATAGCTATTTGCCAGCTTGCTTAGGAAACACTAACATTTAAACTAGTTTATACTAAAAATATGTTCTGTGTCCCAAACAACTGACTCGCAAATGCACTTTTGGAATACAGTCCATTCATAAATTGTGGTCTCCTTATATAATTACATGCAGACAAAAATTCTCTGACTCATAAACAAATTAAGCAAATAATTTCCTTCCCAAACATCTGTTAGTGTGAATTGCAATCTTGTACACTAGCCACAAGATGCCTTATAACGATAACATGTGTGGCGCAAACTTAACAGGCGAACAACATGAAGTCATGGATTCTGATGAAACTAGTTGGTCATGATTAATCATTTATCCATAACCTTTTTCCAAAGATTTCAGCCAGGACTTCTAGAGTCATAGCTGGTGACTTCATTTCTTTCCTGGACAATCAGGAAGAAACATTCTTTTTGAAGATGATAAACTCTGAGACTATTGCTAATAACCTTATCTTCCATTTTATAATGTACTTCCCAAAATCCATTTACATTTTTATAGCTGAAATTAATTAAATCTATTTGACTTCAGTGAAAGTATGACTTTACTGCAGAGAATAAATCCAATAGCTACTTATCGAGGAAGTAGTTGATTCCAGATAACATAAAGTACAGAAAGATGTCATTGGACAGATGTTTAAATTGGTTTATAAGGAGCCAGCCACCTCACAAATTATTTTGCCTAACCTAATTTTTAAAAGTGATAATGAGAAAAGCTAGATATTATATCATATCATGATGTTTGCTAATAATAATTCAGTGCTTACAATAATTCAGTGCTACACAGAAATATGTTATTTAATCTTACCAAAAAACTATGAGATGTGCACCAGGTTTATGACAGTTTTAAAATGAAAAAAAAAAAGAAGTAGAAAAAGATTAAGCATCTTGTTCAAAGTTTTACAGCCAAGTGGCTCAAGTCGACACAGCTAACCAGTAGAGTATATGTTATCATTTATGTGTGTAAGAGAAACATTTTGTGTAATTAATGGTAAATAACTTCAATAGCAAGTCAAAGCAAATGTCAAGCAGTTCAGGGGCTTCCACTGAGTAACTGAAGCTTTTACTTCCTTCCTTTACATCTAGGAGTCCCTAACTCCGAAGGCTATGTTATATAGGTTATGTTTCTACATTTTTATTTTTCAGAAAGCCTTTGCTATTGCAAATCAAAAATTATTTTTGTCTCATCAATAAAATGCACTTTTACAGAGATTGTAGGGATTCTATAGAAATTTTAAAAGAGAGAAAGAAGAAAGGAAACGAGGAAGAAAGGGAGGGAGGGACCGAGGGAGGGGAGGGAGGGAGGTATCGAGAAATACAATAATTTGCTTTGTTTTGTGATTGACACATCTCCTGCCACACCCACTCAGGAAATTAAACCAATATATAAATGTTTGTAATGAGGTGTAATACATCACAAGAAAAATATAAATAAATTAAGCAGTAAGCACATCCAAAGGCAGAAAAAATATAGAGAGAGTCCAGTCAAGGGAACGTAGATAGCCTCAAAGGATGACTATGTGTAGCGAGTTAAGACATGGACATCATAAAGTACGAACTGCATTTATAAATGGTCTATACAACAATCCTTAGTTCATCTAGTGTAAACATTAAAACATAGAGAGCAAAAGCAAAAAGCAAGATTTTTTAAAAGGTGTTTAGAGTCTCTGTCCATTACCTATTACTGTGAATAAATCACTCCAAAAATTGCTGGCATCTAATCAATTACTTACTACGTCTTATAAGCACAGCATCAATAGTAATGACCGACTCCTGAGTTGTAGAATTCCTCAAATAAAGATTTTTGTGTGTGGGGGGAGCAGAGGATGGTTAGTTCTTTTTCAAATTAAGTTGCTTCTATTTCCTTTTTTCCTAGCTTTATTGAGGTATAATTAACAAGTAACATAGCATATATTTAATATATTTAAAGTGTACAATATGATCATATAACATGCGTATTTGTGGTTTGGAAATTTGGGCTTAGTCGGACAGCCCTCTGCTGCTCATGTCTGGGGTCACTCATGCAGCCGATGGTTTGACTGGAGCTGGATTTTCCAAGGTAGCCTTACTCTCATGTCTGCTGAGCTGGCTTTCTGCTGGGCGGCCCTGGTTCTCCTCCATATGTGCTTTCCTCTGCCACTTTTTTAAATATGGAAAAAGTGTTTCAGAAGGGTGAAAGCAGAAGCTAGCAAGCCTCTTAAAGCCTAGCCTAGAAGGCACAAAGTGTCACTTCTGCAGCATTATATTGGGCATAATAAACCACAGGTTTAACTCAGATGTAAGAGTTGAGGAAAAAAATAGACTTCACCCGTGGGTGGGAGCAGAGATATATTGTCAAGGGGCCTAGAAACAAAGAGGCATGATGTGTGAAGGGCCATTATTATAACCAACCAGGACCCCTACGGGTTTGGGCTCATTACGAAATTATTCTATCAGCATACAAATATGCTATCACTTCCTTCATCTTTTAAAGAACTTTCTTTTTACTCTGCTTCCTGCTCAGCTGACTTGTTTATTTGTTTTCCTTTGTGGCAAAAAATGTTCAAAGACCCAACTATTCTTATAGTCTTTGATCTCTTTCCTCCCATTCACTATTAAACTCAATCCAGTCAGGGTTTAGTCCCCATCACTCCTACAAAACTCCTTGTCAAATTCATCAATGGCATCCACGTTGTTAAATCCAATTGTCAGCCTTTATCCCTCCTCTTCTTTGACATATCATCAACATTTTATACATTTTACTCCCTCATTTTGGTTCTTTACTTTCTACGATACCACACTGAAGTCCGTTAGAATGCACACACAGATGTCCTGCTGTGTGTGTGCTATGGGGAGAATAATTGAAGGACTGCTTGCCCCGACGTTCCCAAATTCATTGTTCTGTTTGTGTTCTCTCCATGTTCCCCACCGATGGTCAAGTGTAGCATCAATAGTAATGGCTGACTCCTGAGTTATAGAATTCCTCAAATAAAGATTTATTTTCATGGGGGAGGGGGGCCAAGGGGATAGTTAGTTCTTTTTTAAATTAAGTTGCTTCTATTTCCTTTTTTCCTAGCTTTATTGAGGTATATTTAACAAATAAAATCACAAATATTTAATATATTTAACGTGTACAATAGGATCATGTGATACACATATACAATGTGAAATGATTAGCACAATCATTTCTATGAGAATGCCTAAGATCGAATCTCTTAGCAAATTTCAAGTACCCAGAATAGAACTATAGTCATTGTGCTGTGTGCATTAGCTCCTAAAACCTTACTCATCTTGTAACTGAAAGTTTGTATCCTTTGATAATCATGTCTCCATTTTCCCTACCCCCTAGACCCTGGCATCATCATTCTACTCTCTGTTTTTATGAGTTTGCCCTTTTTCGATTTTTAGATTCTACTTGTAAGCAATACCAACAATATTTGCCTTTCCCTGGCTTATTTCACATAGCACCATGACCTCTGGATTCATCTACCTTGTTGCAAATGGCAGAATTTTCTCTTTTTTATAGTTAAATAATACTTCATTACACACACACACACACACACACACACACACTTCGCTTTTTTTTTTTTTAATTTGCTTGTCTATCGATGGACACTTAGGTTTTCCTGGTCTTGACTATTGTGACCAATGCTTCAATAAACATGGAAGTATAGGTGTCTCTTCAAGATAGTGATTTTATTTTCTTTATACACCCAGAATTGGGATTGCTAGATTTTACTTTTCATTTTTTTAGGGAAAGTCCATATTTTGTTACATAATGACTGCATTCGTTTACATTCCCACCAACACTGTACAAGAGTTTCCTTTTCTCCACATCCTTTCTAAATACTTGTTATCTTTTGTCATTTTGATAATAGCCATCCTAACAGATGTGAGGAGATATCTCATTGTGGTTTTAATTTGCAGGTCTCTGCTGAGTAGCAAAGGTCATGTACCTGTTGGCCATATATAGAGCTTCTTTAGAAAAATGCCTACTAAAGTCTTGTGTGCCCATTTTTTACTCTTTTTTTTTTTTTTTTTTTTGCTATTAAGTTGAATGAGTTCTTTGTATTTTTTGGATATTAACTTCTTATCAGATCCATGGTTTCCACATATTTTCTCCATTCTGTGGGTTGTCTTTTCATCTTGTTGGTTGTTTCCTGTGCTGTGCAGAAGCTTTTTTTAAGTCTGATATAGTATTACTCATTTATTTGTACTTTTGTTGCCTTTGCCAAGACAATGTCAAGAATCTTTTTCCCTGAGATTTTTTTTGTTTTGCTTTATTTTGTTTAAGTTTTACAGTTTGGGTCTTATGTTTGTCCTTACCCCACTTTCAATTGATTTTTGTATATGGTAAAAGAAAAGGATTTGTTTTCATTGTTTTACATGTGACTATCCAATTTTTTAAAAACCATTTATTGAAGAGACTGTCCTCCCTTCATTGTGTGTTCTTGGTGATGTTGCCAAAGATTAATTGACTGTATATGAATGGGTAATTTCTGAGCGCTCTCTTCTGTTTCATTGGCTTATGTGTTCTGTTTTATGCCAGTACTAAACAGTTTTGCTTACTATAGCTTTGTAATACAATGTGAAATCAGGACGTGTGATGCCCCTAGATTTGTTTTTTTTCATGACTGCTTTGGCTGTCCAGAGTCTTTTGTGGCTTCATCCGGATTTTAGGATTGTTTTTTCCGTTTCTACAAAAAATAACATTGGAATTTTGATAGAGATTGCATAAATCTGTAGATTGCTTTGGTTATCTGGACATTTTAACAGTATTAATTCTTCTAAATCAAGAGCACAAAATATCTTTCCATTTATTTGTGTTTTCAATTTCTCTTGCCAATGTCATATAATTTCTGATGTACAGATCTTTCACCTCCTTATTTATATTTATTCCTAAGTATTGTGTTGCTTTTGATGCTATTGTAAATAGGATTGCTTTTTAAATTTCTGCTTCAGATAGCTCATTGTTAGTGTATAAAAACACAACTCATTGTCTTATGATGATTTTGTATCCTGTAACTTAACTGAATACATTTATTAGTTCTAACAGTTTTTTGGTGGAGTCTTTAGGACTTTCTATATTTAACATCATGTCACTTGCAAACAGACAATTTTAATTCTTCTTTTCTGATTCAGATGTCTTTAATTACTTTTCTAGACAAATTGCTCTACCCAGGACTTCCAGTGCTATGTTGATTAGAACTGCAAGAGTGAGCATCCTTGTTCTTGATCTTAAAGGAAAAGCTTCTGGCTCCTCTTTGAGTGCAATGTTAGTTGTGGGCTTGTCATTGGGGGCCTTTATTATGACGAGATACATTTATTCTAATTTGTTGAAAGTTATTATCCTGAAAGGATATTGAATTTTATGAAATGCTTTCTCTGCATCTATAGAGATGGTATGAATTTTATCTTTCATTCTGTTAATATGATGTATCACATATGTTGACTTTCATATTTTAAGCCTTCCTTGAATCTCAGGGATAATTCCTACTGTATCATTGTTTAATATCGTTCTTTTAATGTCTTATTTTTTTAATGTGTTGTTGAATTTGGTTTGCTAATATTTTGTTGAGAATTTTTACATCTACATTCACCAGGGATATTGGTCTGTATTTATTTTTGTGTAGTGTCCTTTTCTGCTTCCATTATCAGGATGAAAGCTATCCTTATAAAATAAGTTTAAAAATGTCCCCTCCCCTTCATTTTGTTGAAAGTATTTGAGAAGAACTGGCATTGTCTTCTTTTAATGTTTGAATGAATTTACCAGTAAAGCCTTCTGTCTGGTCCTTGGCTTTCTTTGTGGAAGATATTTTTTTTAACGGATAAAATATTGTTACTAAATATAGGCCTACTCAGATTTACTACTGCTTCATGATGTAGTCTTGGTAGGTTGTATGTTTCTAGGAATTTATCCATTTCTTCCAGATTATCTAGTTTATTGGTGTGTATCTGTTCATGGTAGTCACTTCTAATTCTCTATATTTCTACAGTATCTGTTGCAGTATTTCTCACTTTTTATTTTGCTTGTTTTTTTCCTTGGCTAACTAAAAATTGTTTGATTTTACTTATCTTTTCCAAAAAAAAAAAAAATCTCTTAGATTTGCTGATCTGTTCTGTTAACTTTGGACCCAGTTTGTGCTTCTTTTCTTTAGTTCTTTGAGGTGTAAAGTTAGGTTGTTTACTTGAGATCTTTCTTTTTTCTTAATATGGTCATTTATCAATGTAAACCTTCCTCTTATAACTGCTTTAGCAGCATCCCAAGATGACTATGGTTTTAGAGTTTGCCATCACCCAGATGACACTTACTTAGAACTGTGTTGCTTTCATTCTTCTTCTTTTCCTGATTTTTTCACAGTTCTCAGAGCTCTGTCAAGATTGGAAAGCTATTTTTTTGTAAGTATTCTCAGTAAAAGTTTTTCTTTTTTTTTTAATGAAATTTTAAGTATAACATTTCTACTTGTGAAATCTCCTCAAGATCAGTTGTGACTTAAACTTTTGCATTTCTGATTGTATTTATTTGGGCTTTTTCTCTCTTTTTCTTGGTCAATCTGTCTAGGAATCCATCAATCTTGTTTATCCTTTCAAATCAACTTTTTGTTTCATTGATCTTTTCTACGATATTTTTGTCTTCTGTGTCCCATATTTGTGCTTTTACATTGGTGATCTGGATTCTTCCACTAAAGTTAGGATTTTTGTGGTCTTGTCTTTCCAGGTCCCTTAGGTGATTTGTTAGACTGTTGAATTGTGAACTTCCTATTTTCTTGATGTGTGTTTGTAGATATATAAATTCCCCACTTAGTACAGCTTTCATGGCATCCCAGAGGTTTTGGTAAGATGTCTTTATTTTCTACTTGTGAAATCTTATCCTCAGCTATACAGTACAGATACTAATATTGTTCTTACAAAAGTATTGTGAGGAATAAATAAGATAGTGTACATAAAACACTTTTTAAATGATCGACAATGTATGATTATAAAGTAGTTTCATATATAACAGTAAGTTAATATTTAGGAAAAATAAATTATTAAGTTTATTTAATGTGTTGCATTATCTAAGACAACTTTAAATATTCAAAGGTATTGTATTCTAAATATCTGTTCAGAATCATAAATAAACCAAGGAAATAAATTAAGAAATCTCTAACCTAATTACATTAAAAATGTTGTGCAGTATACTAACGATTATGCAATCAGAAAGTAATTGTTTTCTCAAAGCTCCTACTAACAAATAAAATGATAAAGCTGAGCATGGTGGCTCATGCCTGTAATCCCAGCACTTTGTGAGGCAGAGGTGAGAGGACTGCCTGGGCCCAGGGGTGTGAGACCAGCCCAGGCCACGTGGCGAGACCTCATCTCTACAACAAATAAATAAATAATTAGCTGGGTGTGGTAGTACATGCCTGTAGTTCTAGCTACTTGGAAGACTGAGGCAGAAGGATCACCTGAGCCCAGTAGGTCAAGGCTTCAGTGGCCGTGAACGTGGCACTTCACTCCAGCCTGGGCAACAGACACTCTGACTCAAAAAAAAAAGAACAAATAAAATGATGATAAAATATATTACTTAAGCTAGAAAAAAGCTAACCTTGTATAGATAAAAAAAACTAAAAGGTAGATTTTGGATAATTTTTAAATTTTCACTTTTTTAAAAAATAAAATACTGGTTTGAAATTATTTCAGGATTTTGTTTCATGTGCATAAAGCCATCTTAAAATGCCCCAGGAGTTATTTGGTAGCTGTTTATTTAGGCTTATAACAAAGAACTGTCAGAATTACTTTGAATTTTTTTAAAAGTGAGTTGATAAATTCATACTTCCTGAGTTCCAACTATTCTATGCTGTAAGTAAGATTTTAATGGTATGTTAAATTAGAAATTTAGACTGAAACCCTATGGCAATAAATTATGGTATTCCAATTACTGACTAAAACATAAAATCAGAAAAAAAAAAGTTACTATCCAGACACCAGTGTGGCGATATTTAATCCCCCTTTTTCACAGCTAGGATAGAAAGGCTGGTGACTTAGACACAGATTTAGAAAAGTGTTATCGGTGTTCTGGCAGTTTCCTCCAAAGGAGATGAGTAAAAAGGAACTTCCCATTGTCTCAGCCTAGTGAGATGGGTTTCAACAGGGTCTCAGAGTCTCGGAGAGTTATATGTGACTCCGCCGCCATTGGGGGCATGTCACACTGGTGTGTGGCTCCTGCTGGAAAAATCTAAGGCAGCTTCATGCTCACATTCCACAACTCAGGGAGAATGAATTTAAAGAATGCATATGTGTGTGCATATTTGTGTTTATATATATTATTTAGCTGTGCCATTTAAAAACTGTATCTACTTTCCATTTCAGTGAGATACTTGATAACTTCTTTATTTCATTTTACCTTGGTGTAATTATGCTATCTAAAAGCAAAGGAGAAAATGAGGAAGAGGAAAGTAAAGGCAGAGAGTAAAAAGAAAAAAAACATGACTAGTGTTTGTAAAGAAAAAATAGCGAATTGGAAAGAGGATGAAGCAATGAACTCTGCAATCCTCAGAGAGAGGAGAAATCACCTTGAAGAACCATTTTAGTCAAAGGAAATGATTTTTCCTCGGAATCCTTCCCTTGGAATTCTAATGCTGTCATTGACATGGAAGGCAGTGTGGCCTATATTCGCTGACAGAAGCAAGGGAAATCGCCTCAAAAATGAACCCTGCAGAAGACAGAGGGGCAGGGATTTTTGAAATCTTAATTTCATTTAGTTCTGTGCTTAGACTAAAAACAAAAGAGAAGAAAGTTGAATGCTTAGTTGTAAATATTAACTCGAAAAAATATTTTAACACAACAGAAGGAGCTTGTGACAAATGATGAATGCATTTTAAATATTTAGAGGGTTTTACTTTTTCAAATGAGAATCAATTCATCTGAGCTCCTCTGTGGTAGAAATATCACATTAACAGTTTTTCTTGTGCTTTATGGATACTTTTCCAAACAAATTCTAGCCTGTAAAACTGAATGTCCTAGCACTCTTAAAAAACCCACCAACCTACTTACATATATACATATCAGTTATAAAAAATAAACACATATTAATTTTGATTTTAAAACTTTTCAAAACATAGAAAACTAAAAAGCAACAACAGTAACACAAATACCTAGGCTATTTCCCATATATATTTGTTTTAAGAAATTGTTTAATTTTCACAAGCCCCCGTGCTAAAGGACTTAGACCCAGAGGATGTAAGAGCAGAAAGAACCTTAGAGATCTTAAAACTCAGCCTTCAGTTATGTTCATATTACAATTGGAAGAAATGCATGAAACTTGTGCCTATTGTCTAATGTCATGGAATAAGTGGCAAGAAGAACCATTGGGTTGGTTCTGAGATAATTCTGTCTACTTTACATGCTGGGGAAGAAAAAAGGGGACAATGATGATACTGACCCTGGAGGAAAATGAAGTTTAATTTGAGCAGCACCAAGAAAATCTTCCTGCCTTAAGAGCATGGCCTACTGTGGTGAGAAGGCTAGCTCGGGAGATGCAGTGTGCTATGTATGGATCTGCAAGATGATTTGCTACCATTCAAGGAGGCCTCAGATGAGCTCATGCAGGTAAGGTTACCTGGTAAAATGCACAGCTACTTCTTAATTTCAGGTAATTTTTTTCAGTATGTCCCATGCATTATTTGGGATATAACAGATCCTAAGAAAAAAATGATCATTGTTTACTGAAATTAAACTGTAACTGGGTTTTCTATGTTTTCATTTGGTAAAACAGGCATCCCTAAATTCAGGGTATTTCCAGAAAAGCAGGAACCAAAGCACGGCAAAAAAACAAAAAACCCACTATCATCCCTATAAACCCTCCAGGAAAGACTACAGCCTCAGTGATTTTGGGGGTATGAAAGCCATTTTAAAGGCTGAAGTGACTCTGAACTTATGTATGTTTATTTCTAGAGACTTTGAAATTTTTTCTTAATTTAATTTTCTGGCATGGACCTCTTTATGCAATTTTATAGCTATCCCTCAGGAATTCAGAGAAAGAAAAAAATGTGTCAATATAGTAATTTTTGTGAAAATAAATATCTGCAGAAAAAATTATGAATTATGAAACCATGATATGGGCATTACAAAAAAGTCATAGTCTTTCAGTGTAGAATTATTTGCTCCACCATAATACATGACTGGTTAGATTAATGTAACAGGTCTTTATCTTATTTTATTTTTTTTAATTTTTGATTTGGTATCTCACTCTGTTGCCCTGGCTGGAGTGCAGTGGCACAATCACAGCCACGGCAGCCTTGAACTGCTGGGCTCAGACGAGCCTTCCATCTCAGTCTTCCAAGTAGCAGGGACTACAGATGCATTCTGCCACACTTGGCTAGTTTTTTAATTTCTTTATAGAGACGGGGTCTTTCTAAGTTGCCCAAGATGACCTCGAATTCCTAGGCTCAAGCAATCCTGCCGCCTCTGTCTCCCAAAGCGCTGGGATTACAAGCACAAGCCATTGCCCTGCCAGCTTAATATAACAGGCTCTAAATCAATAACTTGTAGAATAATCTTCTATTCTTACATTTTCTAAGCAAAGAAGAAGGTTATACCCCACAATTATATTTTTTTGTTTTAGGGGTTTATTGAGTG
>CAUYQG010246664.1:0-13086 GCA_963574415.1 Tarsius wallacei | reverse complement strand
GCAAGTCTCTACCTGGAGAGTGGCCGAAGTGATAGGATCCCTTTTCTCTGCTCTTTGGGTCCCTGGGCAATCAACTACGATTGGGTAGCGTGATAGCGTGAGCCTCCTGGGGGTCAGCTGCATGGCTGGGCGCTCCGCTTGGGTCTCCAGAGCTCCAGATTTCAGACCCCAAAGCTCCAAAAGGCAGGCAATGAGTGGCAAAAATAGCCCTGCACTGCCGCCAGCGTACTTCAGTCAGAAATTGAATCAGTCTTTGCGAGGGGTGGGTTCCCAGAGCCTCCTAGGGCGACCGGAGTCTCGGTCTGGGCTTGATGCAGCCAGGGAGGGAGCTAAGGCCCGAGCCTTCCCACCCGTGAGGGAGCAGCCCAGGACACAATAGCTGGCCCTGCGTGGAACCGTGGGTCCCTGAGTTTTGGACCAACGTGTCCAGCTGTGGGCTGGGGGCAGGAAACAGGGGGCAAGAGTCTTTTTGGGGAACTCACATTTGGAGAATCTCACATTTCCACCTATGTTGCCACCATCTTAACCGGAACTCTGGGTGTCCCTTTTAATAGGCCTCCTGAATGATGGGTGCCTCTGTGACTAGCCCTCCTTTGTGATGTGTTTCTCCATGACTGGCTGTCCTGTGTGATGAGTGCCACAATGACTGGCCCTTCTCTGTGATGTGTTCCACAGCAACAAACCCTCTTCTGTGATGGGTTTCCTTGTAATTAGACTTCCCCTTACTCAGGCCTTTGTTATTGGTTCTCCTGTGTGACCGCTGCCCTAGTAACTGACCCTGCTCTGTGATGGGTGTCCATCCTTTGTGATGAATATCCTAGTGACTGACCCTCCTGTGTGTTGGGTGCCGTAATTAACTGGTCCTCATTTGTGATGTTTGTTCAGTGATTAATCATCCTCCAACACTTTTAACCCAGTGACTAGTCCACCTCTGTAATTGATGAACAGTGTCTGTCTGTCTTCCAAATGGGTGATTCAGTGACATGTCCTTCTCTGTAATTGGTGTCCCAGTGGCTGGACTTTATCTGTGATGCATGCCCCAGTGACTAGCCCTTGTCTGTAATATGTGTCTCTTTGAATGACTCCACTTTGTGATTGTGTGTTTCAGTGACTGGCTCTCCTCTGTGATGTGTACCCCACTGCCTGACTCTCCTTTGTGTTGGTTGTCCCTGTGACTGACTCTCCTTTATAATGGATGCTGCAGTGAGCAGCGATCTTCTCTGATCGGTGACTCAGTGACTGGCCCTCCTGTATAATATGTGCTCCCAGTGACTGGCATTTCTTTGTGATTGGTGACCCAGTGACTAGCCTTTCTCTTTGACAATTGACTCAGTGATTGGCTCTTCGCTTTGAGCAATACCCTGGTGACTGGCCTTCATCATTAATGGATGCCCTAGTGACCAACCCTCATCTGTAATGTGTGCCCAATTGTCTGACTCTCCTTTATGATAGTTCATTTGAATGGCTCTCTGTGATGGCTTCCCCAGTGAATGCACCTCCTTTATATTGAATGCTCCAATGACTATTCCTCCTCCATTATGGGTATCGCAGTAACTGAGCCTCCTCTGTAATTGGTGCCCTAGTGATTGTTGCTCCTCCATAATTATTGCTCCAGGATACTCATCTACCTCTCTGCTGAGTGTCCCCACTTACCCAACCACCTCCATAATGGGTGATTTATGATAGTGGTTCCCAAGACTGGTCCTCCAGGGTGAGGCATACTGCAATGACTGGTCATTGTATCTCTGCAGTGGGTGTCACAGTGACTGCCTCTTCTCCAAGATTGGTGCACTAGTGTCAAGATCTGCTCTGTGATGAGTGTCTTTTTGACTGGCCCTCATCTGTGATGAGTACCACAGTAACTGACCTCTCATGGTTGTCCCAGTAACTAGTACCCACTAGCCCTATATTTGGTGACTCAGGGACGAGAAATCTTCTGTGATGGGTGTCCTGTAACTTGTTTTTACCACAAAATGGGTCCTCCAGTGACTCTCCCGACTCTGTGATGGGTATCCCATTCAATGGCCTTCTTCTGTGATCGGTAACACACTAATTGGGCCTCCTCCATATTGTTGCACCAGTGACTGTCCGTCCCCCATTAGGGGTACCTCAGTGACAGTGCCTCCTCTGTTATTCATGTACAGTGACAGGTTCTCCTCAGTAATGGTTGCTTCAATGACTAGCCTTCTGTGATGAATGTCCCACTTACTAACCTGCTCCATATTGACTGCCCCAGTGGCTGACACTCCTTTGTGTTCCAATTACTGTGCTTACTTATTAGGTGCCCAGTGACTGGACTTCCCATATGATTAGTGCCCCAGTGACTGGTCTTCATCTATAATGGGTACCCTAGTGACTAGCTCTCCTCTGTGACGTGTATCACAGTGACTAGATCATCTTTGTAATGGGTGAACAGTTTCTGGGTCTTCTCTGTAATTGGTGACAAAATGACGGGACATCATCTGTGATTCTCAAGCTGTAACTACTCATCTATGATGTACTTTCTATTAAGTGGGCACCCTCCAACATGAGAGCCCCAGTAAATAGCCTTCCTTTCTGATTAGTACCCTGGCTTCTGAGAGACCTTCACAATGTGTGCCCAAATGACTGGCCCTACTTTCTGATTGGTGTTCATGTGACTGGATCTCCTCTGTCATCAGAATTACTGTGACTCAGCCCCTTTGAATTGATGCCCTATGTGACTGACCCTCCTCTGTGATGGGTGCTTCAGTGATGGGACCTCATCTGATATGTGCTCCCAAGTGATAGTACCTCCTCTGTGATCGATACCTCAGGAACCGCTCCTTTTCTGTGATAGTTGTCCCAGTAACAGACCCTCCTTTGAGATGGGTGTCTCAGCAATGGTTTGTCCTCGTGATGGGTACTCCAGTGACTGATCCTCCTCTGTGATTAGTCCCTCTGATCACATCCTCACAGATCCTCCTCTGTGATGGTGTCAAAATGATTGAGTCCCCTCCATAATAGTGACTCAATTCAATAGGACTCCTCTGTAATTGGTCCTCTGGTGACTGGCCTTCTTCTATGATTAATACCTCGGTGTCTGGCCATTATTTGTGATAAGTGCACCAGATACTGATCCTCCTTTATGAATGAAGGTTCAGTAATTGGACCTCCTGGGAATAGGTGTTCCATTGTTTGAGACTTCTTCATGTTAGGTGCCCTAGTGATAGATCTTCCTCCAAAATGTGTGTCACAGTAAATAGCCCTGCTTCATGATGGATGCCCCATTGACTGTTTCTCCTCTTTGATGGATGACACAGTGACAGATTGTCCTATGTGCTATATTCTACAGTGACAGGGCCTCCTCTATAATGGGTGCCCCAGTAACTATTTCTCCTCTTTGAGGGGTACCCCCATAACAAGCCTACCTTTGTGATGAGTGTTCCAGTGATTGACCGTCTTCAATTGTCGGTGCCCCATTGGCTGCTTCTTCTCTGGGATGGGTGCTCCAGTGAGTGGCCCTTCTCTTTGGTGGCTGCCTTGACTTTTCTTCTTTTGTGATAACTAGCATGCACAGCATCTTCTATGTGATGGATCCCTCCATGACTGACCCTCCTCTGTGATTGGTGCTCCAATATCAGGGCCTCCTGTGTGATTAGGACTCCTGTGAATGAGTCTCCTCTCTGATGGGTGGCACAGTGACTAGTCTTTCTCTGTGCTTCATGCCACATTGACTGACCCTCCTCTGTGATCTGTGTTCCAGTGACTGACTTTCTTCTGTAATTGGCATCCTAGTGACTGGTCCTCATCTGGGTTGGGAATGCCAGTTAGAGGCATCCTCTGTGATGGATACACCAGGGACTGACTTTCCACTGTTATGGTTATCACAGTGACTGGTCTTTTCTGTGATGGGTGCCCTGGTGACTGTTTCGCCTCTGTAATTTTTGTCTTCTGATTAGTGTTCTCCTGTGAGGCATGCCCCATTGTCTGGCCCTCCTCCATATGGGCCGTCCCAGAGGCAGTCCTTCCTCTGTAACGGAAGGCCCACTAACCGGGCCTCCCAGAAAATAGTTGCCCCAATGACTAGCCCACCAATCTGATGGATATTCCAGTGAATGGCACTCCTCCATAATAGGTGCCCTAGTGACTCACCCACCTCTGTGATGAGTGCCCTCTGACTGGAGTCCTCTGTGATGGGTGCCCCAGTGACAGACCAACTTCTCTGGTGGCTGACCGAGTGATTAGCCCTACTCTGAAATTGTTTCTCCAGTGACTGGATCTTCTCTGTAATTATTGACCCAGTTACTGACCCTCATCTGTGATAAGTACCGCAATGACTGATCTCTTTGATGGGTACCCCAGAAAATGGTCCTCCAAAATAATGGGTGCTCCTGTTACAAGGCTTCCTCTCTTATTGGAGCCCAAGACTTGACCTCCTCTGTGATATGTGCCCCAGTGACTGGGCTTCCTTTGTGATGTGTGCCTCAGTGACAGGCCCTCCCTTGAAATCAGTACCCACAGTGATGGTCCTCCTTCTAATTGTTTCTTCAGTGCCTGGACCCCCTCTGTGAGGTGGTCCTTGTTACTAGTTCTCCTCTGTAATGGGCGTCCTAGTGACTGGACCTCCTAATAGGTGACCCATTGACTGACTCTCCTCTGTGTGGATCCCTTTTAGACTGATCTCTGTGTGGTTGGTGGCTTAGTGACTGTCATTTCTCTTTGATTGTTGTTTCATGACTAGCCTTCATCATTAATGGATGCCCTAGTAAAGAACTCTTCTCTGTGCGAGGTACCCCAGTGACTGCTCTCCTGTGTGTTCCAATGACTAAGAACCTCTGTATAGTTGGCCCAGTTACTGGGACCTCTCCATTACTGATGCCCCAGTGACTAGCCCTCATCTGTAATAATTATCTTCATTATGGAGTGTTCACTGTGTTGTGTGCCCAGGTGACTGGCCATTGGGTGTGGTTGGTGTCCTAATGACTGCATCTTCTCCTAATTGGCTCCATAGTGATTGCCTCTTACCCGAGATGAGTACTTCTTTGATTGAGACTTCTCTATAATAGGTGCCTCAGTAAATATACCTCTTATGGGAAGGGTGTCCGAGTTAATAGACTTCACACATAAAGAAAGACCTAGTGATTAGCCTTCCCTTATACTGGGTGTCCCAGACACTGGCTCTCCTCTTAGATGTGTGTCCCAGAGCCAGGTTTTCCTCTTTGATAGTTGCTCCAGTGACTGGGTCTTCTTCATAATTGGTTTCCCAGTGACCGGCTCACTTATGGAATGACTGTCCCAGTGACTAGTCCTCCTCTGTTATGGGTGCAACAGTGGCAGGTCCTGCTCTGTCATTGTTGCCCCAGTGACTGAGCTTCCTATGTCATTGTTACCCCAGTGACTGACCCTCCACCACAGTGGTTGTCCTGGTGATTAGCCCTCCTTTTTGATGGTTGTCTAAATTACTAGCCTTCCTATATAATGGATGCCCCAGTGACAAGCCTTCCTTTTTTATGGGTAACCCTGTATTTGAACTTCCTCATTGATGGGTGCATTGTTGACTGCCCCTCCCCTCTGATGGTGGACCCCATTAGCCACCCTTCTCTATATGTGTGCCCCAGTAACCAGCTCTCTTCTGTTATGGGTTTTTCTGTGTTTGGACTTCTTCATTGATGGGTGCATTTTGACTAGCCCTCCTTTAGGATGGTGGTCCCCATGATTGAACCTCCTCTGTATGTGTGCCTATTATTGATCCTCCTCTGTTATCACTTCCACAATGACAAGCCCTCTCCTGTGTGGGCTTCTCAATGACTATTTCTCCTCTTTGAGGGGTGTCCCATGACTGGCCAAACTCTCTGTTGGGTAGCTTAGTTAGTGACCCTCCTCATTTATGGGTGCCCCAGTGACTGCCCCTTTTTTGTGATAGGTGCCTCATTGACTGGTCCTTCTCTCTGATTGATGCCTTAGTGACTAACCCTTTTCTGTGACAATTGTCCCAGTGACTAGTTTTCCTCTGTGATGAGTTCTTCAGTGACTGGCTCTCCTCTGTAATATGTACACCCGTGACAGTGCCTCCTCTATGGTTGGGGCTCCAGTGACTGGCTTTCCTCTATGATGGGTACCTCAGTGACTGTCAATCCTGTGTGTTTAGTGCCTCGTTGATTTACCCTTCTCTGTGTTTGGCACGCCAGTGATCGAATTTCATTTGTAATTGGTGTTCTAGTGACGGAACTTCATCTGTTTTTTGTACCCAAGTGACTGAACCTCATCTACGATCAGTGCACCAGTGACTGGCCCTCATCTGTAATAACTGGCCTCCTCTGTAGGGAATGTCCTAGTTACTGGCCTTACTCTGTAAATAGTGCCCCAGTGATTGGCCCTTCCTTCTAATAGATGCTCCATTGTTTGAGCCTCTTTTGTAGTAGATGTTCCAGTGATTGGACTTTCTTCAAAACGGGTGCCACAGTGAATAGTTCTCCTCCATGATTGCTGCCCCCATTGACACTTCCTCCTCTGTAATCGGTGTCCAGTGACTAGCTCTTCCCTGAGTTGGGTGCCTCAGTGACTTGTTCTTTTCTGTGATAATTGTCTCAGCGACTTCCACTATTCTGTGATGGATGCCTCAGTGACTAAATCTTCTCTGTGATGCGTGTTTGATTTACAAGATATCCTCAGTCATTGGGGCACCAATGACTGACTCTCCTTTGTGATAGTTGCCTCAATGACTGTCTCTTCTGTATGTTTGGTGTCCCATTACCTGTTCATTCTCTGTGATTGGTGCTCCAGTGATTGGTTGTCTCTGTAATTGTTGACTGGGTCACATCTCTTATGGGTGCATCAGTGACTGGTCCTTCACTGTTATGGAAGTCCCAGTAATGGACCTCCTCAGTGTTGGGTGCCTCAGTTAATTGCTCTTGTCTGTGATTGTTGCCCCAGTAACTGACCCTCCTCTGTTATGGGTGCTGTTGTTATTAGACTTATTCTTTGATGGATGTCCCAGTAACTGGACTTCTTTCAATATTTCTGACATGGTGGCTGGGCGTCATCTGCATTGGAAGTCCCAATGACTGGACCGCCTTCATAATGGGTGCCCCAGTGAACAGCTTCCTTTGTGATGGTGCCCTTGTGTCTGCCCCTCATCTGATGTGTCATTCAATGATTAAACCTCCTCCATTTTGTTTGCTCCAGTGACTGATCCTTCACAAATATGGGTGTCCCAGTGACTGTCTTCCTCTGTGATGGGTGTCTCAATTAATTGCTCTCGTCTATAATGGTTGCCCCAATGACTGACTCTTCTCTGTTATGGGTGCCCTTGTTATTAGACTTCTGCAATTAGTGCCCCAGTCTCTGGCCCTCTTCAAAATAGCTGCCCCAGTGACTGACCGTCTTCTGCATTGGGAGTCTCAGTTACAGGGACTCCTCCATAATGGTTAGATAGCTCTCCTTTGTGGTGGTGCCATTATGGCTGGCCATTTTCTATGATGGGTCATTCAGTTATTGGCCCTCCTCCATTATGGGTACTCAAGTTACTGACTTTTTTCTGGGATGGGTGACTAAGAGTCTATTCCTCCTCTGTGATGGGTATCCCAGCTACTGGTCCTCGTCTTTGATGAGTGCCACAGCGACAGCCCAACCTGTTATTTGTGCCCCAGTGACTGGACTTCCTCTGTGATGGGTGCCCCATTGTCTAGTCCTCCACTCTGATGGGTTGGCCAGTTATGGGGACTTCTCTGTTATGGTTGCTCCATTGATTAGCCCTCCACGTTTATGGATACATCAGTTATGGGGACTCCTCAGTGATAGTTGCCCCATGACTAGCCCTCTAATTTTCTGTGATGGATGTCCCAGTGAATGATCCCCCTCTGTGATCAGAATTACAGTTATTAGTGCATCTTAACATGGGTGCTCCTCTGGGATGAGTGCCTCAGTTACTACTCCTTCTCTGTGATTGGTGCCTTAATGACTGGCCCTCCTCTGTGATGGGTGCCCAAGTAATTGCACTACTCTATTATGAGTGACCCAGTAACTGTGACTCCTCCAAATGAATGTTCCATGATGGGTCTCTGCTCTGATGGGTGCTCTTGACTGCTTCATCTCTATGATAGATGCCCCAGTGACTAGATCTCTTCTGTGATGGGGACAGCATTATCTTTGAAAGGGACAGCATCCCTTTAGTGGATGTTTCAGTAAATGAACGCCCTCTACAATTGGAGCACCAATGACTGAGCTCCTCCTAATGGGTGCTTCAGTGACATCCTGCCCTGTGATGTGTGCTTCAGTGAATGGCCCTCATTTGTGATGTGTGCCCCAGAGACAGACTGTCTTTTGTGATGGATGCCCCAGTGACCGGCTCTCCTCTGTGATGGATGCTCTAGTACATGACTTTCCTCTTTGATGGTTGTTGCGGGGGACATGACCCTGTGGAGTTTAGAGTTCCCTGATAGGTGTGATGGTGTCAGCGATTCTGTGGAGGGAGAGATATTAGGAAGAAAGAAAGAAGAGAGTGAGGGAGGGAGGGAGGGAGGGAGGGAGAGAGAGAGAGAGAGAGAAAGTGTACTCCTGTTCAGGGTATTGAGCAGAAGTCATTTAAGGGCTTTTATCCCCAAACTCTGCCAAGTTAACATGACAGGGACCCCTGCTGCTATGGTTACACAAAAGGTAACATCTGCCTTTCACATGACCAGGTCCAGGTGCACACAGGACACCCTCCACTCTCAAGCAGATGTACTTTTCAAGCATGAGGATAAACCTGAAGTTCCTATACAGTTTCTATGTACCCATAATTGTTTATAGCTACATAACATCGTTCAATACTTACACCCGAAACCAACACAATAATATATTACATTTTACTATTCCATATTAATTCAACCTAGTTTCTGTGAAACAGTTACTGCCATAGTTACACTCTCCTAGCACAAGCTGGCCTAATTCAAACTTCACTGGTCCCCCTGAATCAAATTGAACTAAACACACTTCTATAATAAAATGGTTACTTAAATTTTCTTTAATCTATATAAACTATTTTCTAAAACCTGTATCAATAAATTTCCTAAAATCCCATTAAGAGAACCTGTGCACTATGGCTTCTCAATGTGACTCAGAGTTAAACTTAAATTGTTTAAAAGCAAAAACCATAAACCATGGAAAATGGTAACAATAGACTCCCACGTGTAGCTGTGTTCGTTTCGGTCTCAGAGTTTTCTGTTAGAGCCAGCAGGAGCCTTCCTGGTAGCGGTGTCAAATGGAAACAGGGGAAGGGAACGGGGTCTACAGCTCCTGAACACATAGTAGTGGTCTTGGGGTCAAAGGACCTTCCTGATCCCTAACGCTCAATGGGCCTCCGTGGCCAGCTCCCAACATGTTGTCACAGTGACTGGCTCAACTCTGTGATGAGTGCAATGATGAGTAGACTCTTCTATTATGGGTGCCTCATTCACTGGCCCTACTCTGTACTATAAGCCCGAGTGACTAGAATTCCTCTATGATGGATGTCCTAGTGAGTGACTGGCTCTCCTGTATGATAGGTCCCTCTTTGACTAGCCTTCCTTTGTGATTGAAGCCGCAGGGACTGGCCCTCATCTATAATGGTTGCTCTAATTGCTAGCTCTCCTCTGTGATAAAAGCACCAATGTTTTCCTCTCTTCTGTCATTACTTTCCCAGTGAGTTACTCATCTTTGTGATGATTGCCCTAGTGACTGGGGCTTCTCTGTAATAGATGCCCGAGTGCTTATCCTTCTTCCATTATGGGTGCCTTATGGGATTCTTCTGTGATTGGTGCCTCAGTGACTGGCACTCCTCCATAATGTTTACCGCTGTGACTAGCCCTTCTCTGTGATGGGTGTCTCACCTAATGAGCCTTCTCAATGTAATGGGTGCTCCATTGACTAACTTTCTTCTGTGATGAATAATCCAGTAACTGTCTAAATTTGGTGTCCCAGGTACTACACCTCCTCTGTGATGGGTGCCCCAGTGGCTCGCTATCCTCTGGAATAGATGCCTCAGTCACTGGGCCATCCTTATTGAAAAATGCCCCATTGATTGACCTGCCTCTGTGATGGGTACAACAATGGTTTTTCCTATTATGCGATGGCAACCGCAGGTACTCCTCTGTGATCAGACCACCTGTGACTGAGTCCCTCCTCATATATGCTTGAGTATCTGGTCCTCCTATGTGATGGGTACCTTAGTGATGGTCCCTTTCTGTGATGTAGGCTTCAATGACTGGCACTTCTTTGTAATGTTTACTCGAGTGACTGGCTCTCCTCTGTGATGGGTGCTTCAGTGACTGGATCTTCTCTTTGATGATTGCTTCAGTAACTAGCTCTCCGCACTGATGGGTGGTCCAGTGAGTAGCCTTCTGTGTTGGCTTCCCCAGTGACTTTCCCTCCTCTATAGTATCTTCCCTAGTGACTGACACTCATCTCTGATGGGAGTCCCAGTGACTGTGACTTCTCTTTGAAGTGTACCCATGTGACTGGCCCTCCTCTGTGAACAGTGTCCCAGTGACTGTTCCTCCTCCTTGTTGGTGTGCTAGTGACTGGTCCTTCTCCAGTATGGATGTCCCAGTACCTGTACCTTCTCTGAGATTGGTGACCAGTGACTGACACTCCTACATAATTGTTGACCAACTGTGAAGGTTTTGAAACTATTTGGTGCTCCTGTGATAATCCCTCATAATGTGTACCCAGCAACAGCAATTCCTCAGATTTGTTCCACAGTTACTGATCACTCACTATAATGTATTCTCAAGTGACTAGTCAATTTCTGTGGTTGGTGTTCCAGTAACAGTTCAGCAATCATATTGGGTGCCCATTGACAAGACCTTCTTTGTGATGAACGTCCCATGAGTGGCTTTCCTCAGTGATAGATAACCCAGTGACTGACTAGCCTCTGTTATCATTGCCATAATGACTAGTCCTCTTCTGTGTGTGTCACATTGATTAGCTCTCCTCTCTGTAATATGTACCCAATGATTGGTCCTCCCCAGTTATAGGTGCTCAAGTTACTGCACCCCCTTTGATTGGGTGCCTCCTGTGACTGGCCCTATTCTGAAATATCTGTCCCACTGACTGTTCTTTCTCTGTTCTGGGTACCCCCAGTGACTAGCTCTCCTGTGATGATTACCTCTATGATTGGTCTTCTCTGTTATGGATGCCCAGCCATTGGTTCTCCTATTATGGGTTCCCCAGTGACTGTATCTCCTCTGTAATGGGTGCACCAGTGATTAACCATTTTCTTTAATGGGTGCCCCAGTGACTGATCCTTCTCCATAATAATTGCTCAAGTGACTGTTTCTCCTCTGTGATCCTCCTTAAAAATTGGAGCCCCAGTTACTTGCTTTCCTCTATAATGGGTTCCCTAGTGACTGGCCCTCCTCTTTAATGAGAAAGCCAGTGACTGACCCTCCTCGCTTAGTAGTGCACCAATAATAGACCCTCCTTGTAATCACTGGTGCACCCATTACAGAGGAGAGACTCTACTGGGGCACTCATAACAGAGGAGGTCAATCACTGAGGGAACCATCACAGAGAACAGTCACTGAGATACCCATAACAGAGGAAGAACAGTCAGCGGGACAGCTCTTTCAGAATACGGCCAGTCACAGGAGGCATCCAACAAAAGGAGGGGCAGTTACTTGAACACCATAACTGTGGAGAGACAGTCACTTGAGTACACATTACAGAGTAAGGCCTGTCATGGGATTACCCCTCACAGAAGAAAGTAATGGCTCCCCAGTGACTGACTGGCCTCTATAATATGTACTCATGAGACAGGCACTTCTTTATGACGTTTGGCCCTTTGACTGACCTCCTCCATTTGGGTGACCTATTGACAGGGCCTCCTCTATGGTTGGTGCCGCAGTGACTTTTACTCTTCCATAATGGCTTCGTTTGTGACTAGCACACCTTGATTATGTGTGTATCACATACTGGACCTCCTCAAAAATGCATGACACAGTGACTAGCCCTTCTCTGAGATAAGTGTCACTGTTACTTACCCTTATGTGACAGATGCCTTAATGACTGGCCCTCCTCTGTCTTAAGAGTCCCAGTGACTGGCATTATTTATGATTGGTGCCCCAGTGACTAGCCCTCTTCTGTATGGGTGCTACTGTGACAAGGCCTTTTCTGTGATGGGTGTCCCAGAGACTAGCCCTCCAATATGATATGTGCTTTTGAACTGACCATCCTCTGTGATGGGTGCATCAGTGACTTGCCCTGCTTTGTAAAGAGTGCCACAATAATTGGGCCTCCTCTGTAATTGCTGTCCCATGACTAACCATCCTTTGTAATTTGTGCCCTATGACTAACTATCCTGTATGATGGGAGCAACAGCAACTTGCCCTATTCTAACTGGGTCTCCTCAAAATGGATGACACTGTGACTAGCCCTATTCTGTGATGGATGTCACAGTTTCTAGAATTCCTCTGTGATTTTAGCCTCAGTCATTGGCCATTCTTTTTGATGGATGCCACAGTGACTAGGACTCCTCTGTGATTGATACCTCAGTTACATAATCTCCTCTGTGATTTGCACCCCTATGAATAACAATTCTATAGGATGAGTACCACAGTGTCTAATTCTATCCTGTTTTGTGTGTTCTTATAAATGGGCCTCCTTTGAAATGAGTGCCCCAGTGACTCACCCTCCTTTGTGATGTGTGCTCGTTTCTAGACCTCCTCCATAATAGATACCCCAGTGACTCAGCCTCCTCCATAATAACTGCTCAATTGACTGGTCTTCCTCTGTGATTTGTGTCCCATGATTGGTCCTTCTCCAGATTGGGTGTTTGAGTGACTAGCCCTACTTTTTGATGCATGTTCCATAACTGGGCCTCTTCCATTATGATGTCCCAGTGACCATCCCTTCTCTTTGACATAGTCTAGTGACTGACTCTCTGTGATAGATGTCCTGGTGATTGGGTCTCCTTTATAGTGGGTTACCCAGTGACTGGCCATGGTTTGTAATGGGTACACTAGAAACTGGACCTCTTCAGTCAAAATGCCCAGTGATTTATCCTCCACATTTATGGTGCATAGTCATTCACTGGGAAAAAAATAACTGAGAAGTTACAGTCACTTTGGCACACATAATGGAGGAGGACTAGCAACAGAGCAACCATTA
>CAUYQG010246662.1:0-18911 GCA_963574415.1 Tarsius wallacei | reverse complement strand
GCAACTTGGCGAGACCTCATCTCTACAATAAATCAAAAACCAGCCGGGTGTGGTAGCGTGCACCTGTAGTTCCAGCTACTCGGAAGGCTGAGGCGGAAAGATCGCCGGAGCCCAGCAGGTCGAGGCTGCGGTGGCCGGGAGCGGCCACTGCACTCCAGTCTGGGTGACGGAGTGAGACTCCAACTCAAAAAAAAAAAAAAAAAAAGAAAATTGGAACTGGCAACCAATTCCTGATCAGAACCCTAAGTGCTCATACCATAAGAAATAAGATAGACAAATGGGACCTCATCAAACTGACAAGCTTCTGCAAAGCAAAATAAACCATCAAGAGAGCAGGGAGACAGCCCACAGAATGAGAAAAAATATCTGCCAACAGTTTATCTGACAAAGGCCTAACATCTAGGATCTACAAGGAACACAAACACGCCGAAAGGAAAAAAACAAAAAGGCCCTTTAAAAAGTAGGCAAAAGACACGAACAGACACTTCTCAAAAGAAGATATACGGCAGCCAACAGACACATGAAAAAGTGCTCAGCCTCACTGATCATCAGAGAAATGCAAATCACAACCACACTGAGATACCATCTAACCCCAGTAAGAATGGCCATCACTAATAAAACAAACAACAACAGATGCTGGCAAGGATGAGGAGAAAAAGGAATGCTTCTACACTGCTGTGGGAATGCAAACTAGTGCAACCTCTTTGGAAGACAGTGTGGCAATTTCTGAAAGAACTAGAAATTGACCTTCCATATGACCCAGCAATTCCCCTATTGGGAATATACCCAGAGGAAATCAACTCATTTTACAAAAAAGATACCTGCACAGGAATGTTTGTTGCAGCTCTATTCACAATAGCAAAAACATCGAACCAACCATTCTGCCCATCAAAGCTGGACTGGATTAAAAAAATGTGGAACATATACACAGTGGAATATTACACAGCCATAAAGAAGGACAAACATGTGGACTTCGCAGCAACTTGGATGGATTTAGAGTCTATCATACTCAGTGATCTATCACAGAAATAAAGAACAGAGCACCATATGTTCTCACTCGTAGGCGAACCTTGAACAATTATCATAATACTATAAAAAATGTATTGACAGTAGTGGGAAACTCCCATGGGAGGGGGGGTGGGATTGGTAGTTGAGGTAAACTGCTAGGGGAGGGAGGGGCACACCTCATCAACAACATCTGCGTAATCAACATCTGTATACCTAAACCTGAATTGTACTCCACATCTTTTTTAAAAAAATTATATATTCAAGAAAACTTGGAAAAAGATGTGTCAAAGATAACTCATATTTTTCTCAGTTGGGCAACTGAGTTTATAATGTCATTTATTAATACTTCCTATATTAATGTGTGTGTACAGACACAGATACACATGTGTGTGTACAGACACAGATACACATGCACACACATGTTCAGATGCTCAAAAAGCCACTGTTTTATTTACTACATTCAGAGTCCACATTTCCTATTTATACCGTTCTGCCTTGGGAAAAACAAAGAAACAAACAAAGCTACGCCATAGCTTTGTTCCTGATATGTCATGGCCATGAATGTTTTTCAAGAATTGAATTGGATTTTAAAAGCAGTTGATGAAGACAGAACTCTCCCCAAATCATTTTATGACATTAATATCACACTGATACACAAACAAGGTAAAGATCCAATGTAGAAAGAAAATTACAGGCCAATATCCCTGATGAACATAGATGCAAAAATTCTCAACAAGATTCTAGCAAATTGGATCCAACAATGCATCTCAAAAATTATCCACTGTGATCAAGTAAGCTTCATCCGTGGGATGTAGGAATGACTCAATATCCACAAGACTATAAATGTAATTAAATACATCAACAGATGTAAAAACAAGAACCGCATTATAATATCATTAGATGCAGAAAGAGCTTACAGCAAAATCCAGCATACCTTCTTGATAAAAGCCCTTGAACACCTAGGCATGGAAGAAATATGCCTCAAAATAGTAAGAGCCATCTACAACAAACCCACAGCCAACATATTGCTAAACACACAGAAATTGGAAATATTTCCCCTGAAAACCAGAACAAGACAAGACTACCCACTCTCATCCCTCCTGTTCAACATTGTGTTGGAAGTTCTAGCTGGAGCAATTAAACAAGAGAAGGAAATTAGGGATATCCAAATAGGAAAAGAGGAAGGTAAGTTATTCCTCTTTGTTGATGTCATCCTATACCTCGAAAACCCAAGAGAATCTGTCAAATACCTCCTTGTACTGATAAAAGACTTTGGCAAAGTCAGGGTACAAAAGCAACATGCAAAAGACAATGGAATTTTTATATACCAATGACAAAACAAACAGAGAGCCAAATAAAAAAAAAAATCCCATTCACAATAGCCACACACACACACACACACACACACACACACACAAATTGAAATACCTTGGCATCTTTCTAACTAGAGAAATGAAAGACCTTTACAACAAGAACTACAAAAAACTGCTCAAAGAAATAAAAGAAAGCACAAACAAGGGAAAAAAATATTCCATACTCATGTACTGGAAGAATTAGCATTGTTAAAATGTCCATCCTACCCATGGCAATCTACAGATTTAACACAATAACCATTATATTACCAACATCACTCTTCTCAGACCTAGAAATGACAATGCAGAAATTAAAATGGAAACACCAATGACTACAAATAACCCAAACAATCTTCAGCAAAAGAAACAAAACAGGAGAAGTCATACTCCCAGACTTTAAACTTTATTATAAAGCTACAATAATCAAAACAACTTGGTGTTGGTACAAGAATAGGCATATAGGCAAATGGAACAGGATAGAGATTCTGGAATCAAAACCTCAATTTCTCAACCAATTCATCTTTGACAAAGCCTCCACCAACAACCACTGGGAGAGGAGAACCTATTCAGTAAAGGATGCTGGGAAAACTGGCTGACCACTTGCAGAAAAATGAAATAGGACCACTACCTATCACCATGCACAAAAATTAACTCTAAATGGATCAAAGACTTAAACGTAAAACCTCAAACTATAAGAATTTTAGAAAATGCAGGAGATGTCTTTACAGAAATTGTAATAGGCAACCAATTCCTGATCAAAACCCCAAAAGCCCATGCCATAAGAGATGAGATAGACAAGTGGGATTTCATCAAACTGAAAAGCTTCTGCAAAGCAAAATAAACCATTAAGAAAATGGGAAGAGAGCCCACAAAATGGGAAAGACTATTTGCAAACTGTATATCTGACAAAGGCCTAACGTGCAGGATTTACAAAGAACTCAAACATGTTGAAAGGAAAAAAACAAACAACCTTATAAAAAGGTGGGCAAAAGCAAACCACCTGTACAATGATCACTTATGTACCTATCCCTGAATCGTACTCCACATCTTTAAAATAAAAAATGAAAAAATATAAAGTGAACAAAAAGATATGGATAGACACTTCTCAAGAGAAGACATATGAGCTGCCAACAGATACATGAAAAAACACTCAGCATCACTAATCATCAAAGAAACACAAATCAAATTCACACTGAGTTACTACCTAACTCCAGTCATGATGGTCATCATTAATAACTCAAAAAACAGCAAATGCTGGAGATGATATGGAGAAAAGGACACGCTTCTACACTGCTAGTGGGAATGTAAACTAATACAACCTTTGAGGAAAACAGTGTGACTATTTCTAAAGATCTAAAAGTCAGCCTTCCTTACAACCTAGCAGTCCCCCTACTACGGGTATATCCAGAAAAACTCAAATTATTCTACAAAAAGGATACATGCTTATAAATGTCTATTGCAGCACTATTCAAAATAGCAAAAACGTGGAGCTAGCCATGCTGTCCACCGAAAGTGGACTGGATTTTTAAAAATGTGGTACATATACATGATGGACTATTATGCAGCCATAAAGAAGGACAGTATGATGGACTTTGCAGCAACTTGGATGGATTTAGAGTCCAGCATACTCAGTGATCTATCACAGAAACAAAGAACTGAGTGCCACATGTTCTCACTCATAAATGAATCCTGGACATTTATCATAATACTATAAGAAAAGGATTGACAGTAACAGGTCCCTGCCAGAGGAGGTAGAGGAGCACATCACACTAATAGTATATCTGATCCCAAACCAGGTGAAATAAGGATTGATGGGAGGCCCAAACTTCACCTGTACAATGACCACTTATGTACCTAACCCTGAATTATACCCCACATATTTAAAATTTTTTTAAAAGAATGGCTTAAGGTAAATTGAAAAAAGCAAAAGGCAGGAAATAGTGGAAGATAATGATCAGCTATATAAAAGAATCCATTTTATTTATGATGATGTCCCTAACAGGTAACACAGCTTCTGGTATGGAGTAGGTACTTGTGTTTTTATGGAATGAAAGAAAAGTCTTTTAAGTTAGAAGGATCAGTTAGGTTTCCTGTGAAACAAACTGGCCCAAAATTCAGTGCCTTAGCAATCATTTGTCCATGCTCATGTTCCTGTAGGTCACCAGGGTCGGCTGATTGAGGCTTCAGCTGGGGTTGGCTTCAAGTCATAGCCCGTATTCAGGTCCTTGGTGCAAATATATTTCAGGTCTCTGTTAGTGTTATATCTGCTAATATCGCATTGCTAAAGCAAGTCACATGGCCAAGGTCAAAGTCAATGGGAAAGGGGAATACTCTGACTCTAGTGGAAGGACCTACTAAGTCACACGGCAAAGAAGGGGACTGTGAGGAGGAGTGAAGATCTGGGGTCAATAATCTACTATTAATCTACAATTAATCTACTACTGTCCACATTCTTGGTCACAACTATTTATGTTCCTCCACATGAAAAATAACCCCTTCCTAAGACCTCAAAAGTCATATCTAATCATGGTATCAAGTTCAAAGTCCAGGATCTTACTATTTCTATTTCTATCAAACCTAGATTTATTATTTTAAATATGTATATATTTGTTTTTATTGATGCATAATAGATATACATAGTTTTGAGGTGCAGGTGACAATCTGATGCATTCATATAATTTATAAAGATCAAATCAGCATACTTGGGATATCCACCACCTTAAAGATTTGTATTTTCTATCTGTTAGAATCATGTGAACTCTTCTAGCTATTCTGAAATACACAATAGATTATTTTAAACTATAGTCATCCTACTTGTCTATCAAATACTAGGTCTTATCCTCTACTTCCTTCCACCTTCTCCATCTCTGGTAACCACCAATCTACTTATCTTCATAAGATCCACTTTTATTTCGGGTTGGGTGCAATGACTCACACCTGTAATCACAGCACTTTGGGAGGCAGAGGTGAGAGAACTGCTTGAGGCCAGGGATTGGAGACCAGCCTGGATAACTTGGAGAGACCTCATCTCTACAGTAAAATAAAATAAAATAAAATAAAATAAAAGGTAAAATAATATAAAATAAAATAGCCGGGCATGGTGGTGTGCACTTGTAGTTCCAACTACTTGGAAGGCTGAGGTGGAAGAATTTTCTGAGCCCAGCAGTTCAAGGCTGCAGTGGCCGTGAGTGTGCCACTGCACTCCAGCCTGGGAATGAGACTTCAACTAAAACAACAACACAAATCTACTTTTCCATTCCCCACATATGAGTGAGAACAGGCACTATTTGTCATTCTGTGCTTGGCTTATTTTACTTTACATAATGACATCCAGTTACATCAGTGTTGTTGCAAATGACAGGATTTTATTCTTTTTTTTATGGCTGAATAATAGTCTATTGTGTATATCTACTACATTTTCTTTATCCAGTCATCCACTGCTGGGCACTTAAGTTGATTCCATATTTTGGCTATTGTGACTAGTGCTGCAATAAACATGGAAATGCAAATGACTTTTTGATATATTACTTTACTGTCTTTGGGATATATAGTCAGTAGTAGAATTGCTGGATTATATAGTAATTCTATTTTTAGTGTTTTGAGGAATCTCCACACTGTTCTCCATAATAGTTGTAATAATTTATGTTCCCATCAACAGTGTATGAGAGGGTTCCACTTTCTCCACCAGCCTCTGTTATTGCCATCTTTTTGGTAAAATCCTTTTCAACTGGGATGAGAAAAAATTTACTACAAACCTATCATAACCAAATAAGCATGGCAGTGGCATAAAAACAGATGTATAAACTAATAAAACAAAATTTTAAAAAACAGATATAGATCCAGATTTGGTTTCCTTCAATCTAGAGATGTATTTTTTTCACTTTCAAAGAATTAAATCTTTTATTTTGAGATTTTTTATATATTTCATTATTTGTTTTATTTTTAAGGTATGATGGTTAGTCTTGTGTGTCAACTTGACTGGGCCAGAGGGTACCCACAAATTTGGTCAAATACTATTTTGGGTGTTTCCTTGAGGGTGTTTTTGGATGAAACTAAAATTTGTTTTATTTTTTTAGATTGGAAAATAAAGTTTATTTAGAAGGCAAATTAGAAAGAGAAAGATAACAGAGAGGAGATTCACCTCCCCAAGTTAGAAGGGGCCAAAACTAGGAAACATGGCAACCATAGCTCAAAGAGCCATGTGGCCAAACCAGAATTTAGCAAAACAATGGCAGAAATTAATATTTAAATGGATTGACTGAGTAAAGTGTATTGCCTTTCCTAATATATGTGAGCCGCATCCAATCAATTGTGACCTGAATAGAGCAAAAAGGCTGAGTTAGAGAAAACTCTTCCTGTCTGATTGCTTTCAAGCGGAGACATCAGCTTTTCTGTTTGTGCCTGCCAGTCATTGGACTGAAATTACAGCATTGGCCCTTCTGGTTCTTAAGCCTTTGTACTTAAAAATAGAACTACTTTATTGGCTCTTCTGAGTCTCCAGCTTATCAACTCACCCTGAAGCTCTGTGACTTGTCTGCCTCCATAATCATGTGAGCCAATTTCTTATAAATAAATTCAGATAGATAGATAGATAGAGTGAATGAGTCATGTGCAACATAATAACATTTTGGTCATCGACAAACTGTATGTAAGACAGTTATCTCACAGATTATAACAGAGTCAAAAAATCTCTACCACCTAGTGATGTCTCATAGCCATCATAACATCATAGTGCAATGCCTTTTTCACGTGTTTGCTGGTGTAAACAAACCTACTGTTCTGCTATCTGTATAAAAATATAACACATAAAATCATGTATAGTACAGAATACCTGATAAAAATAATAAATGACTACTATACTAGTTTATACATTCACTGTACTATAACTTTTAATTATTATTTTATTGTGTACTTCTCCTTATTAAAAAAAGTTAAATACAAAATAGCCTCAGGCAGGTTCATTAGGAGGTATTCCAGAAGGAGGCATTGTTATCATGGGAGATGGCAACTCTATGCATGCTATCACTGGTGAAGACCTTTCAAGGGAACAAGATGTGGAGGTGGAAGACTGTGATATTGATGATTCTGACCTTGTACAGGCCTAGACTTATGTGTGTACTTGTCTTTCGGTTTTTAACAAAAAAGTTTAAAATGTAAAAAAAGAAATAAAAAACCAAAAATAGAATAAAAGCTTACAGAACAAGGAAATAAAGAAAAATATATTCTTGTACAGGAACATAATGTGTTTGCGTTGTTACAAAGAAGTCAAAAAGTTTCAAGGTAAAAAGGTTATAGTAAGCTGATTTTATTATTGAAAAAAGAAAAACAAATAAATTTAGTAGCCTAAGTGTGCAGTGCTTATAAAGTCTATAGTTGTGAACAGTAGTGTCCTAGGCCTTCACTTTCACTCATCATTCACTCACTGACTCACCCAGAGCACCTCCCATCCTACAAGATCCATGGCAATTCCCTATGCAAGTGTACCACATCTTAATGTTTTATACTGTAGTTTTGCTGAAACTTCTCTATGTTCAGATATGTTTCGATACATAAAAGCTATTATGTTACAATTGCCTTCAGTATTAAGCACAATCACAAGCTGTACAGATTTATAGCCTGGGAACAATAGGGTATACCAAACAGTCTAGCCTTACTATCTAGGTTTGTGTAAGTTCACTCTATGGTGTTTGCACAATAACAAAATTACCTGATAACATACTTCTCAGAGCACATCCTTGTCACTAAGTGACACATGACTGTATATCTCCTATTGATTTTGTTTCTCTAGAGAGCCTTGACTAATACAGAGATATTTTGTGATGTAGTTCTATTTTCGTCAAGTAGTTGTAGATAATACAGATAGATCCCATGTACCTCGTCATAGTCTGTGCTACTATAACAACATTCCACAGACTGAGTAATGTATAAACAATAGAAATGTATGTCTCGTGGTCTTGGAGCCTGGAAAGTACAAGATCAAGGTGCAGGCAGGATTGGTGTTTGATAAGGGCCCAGTCTTGGCTTCCAAGATGGTGCCTTATTGCTGCACCTTTCAGAGGAGAAGAATGCTGAGACCTCACATTGTAGGAGGGATGGAAAAGCAATAGAGCATGCCCTTCAACCACAAGCCTTCTTATAAGAGTGCTAATCTGATTCATGAGGAAGAGCCCTCATGACGTAATCACCCCCAAAGACCACACCTCTTAATAATGCTGCATTGGGGATTACTTTTCAAGGTGAATTTTGGAGAGAACACTGTTATTCAAACCATAGCCTATCTCTACCCCATTTCCTCCAATGACAACATCTTTAAAACCATAGTATGTTATCACAGCCTGGACATAGATGCTAACAAAATCCACCTATCTTATTCAGATTTTCTTCATTTTTATTACACTCATTTATGTGTGTGCCTGCATGTGTTTATTTCTATACAATTTTATCACATCTGCAAGTTTGAGTATTCATCACCACAGTCAAGATGCAGAACGGTTCCATTGAAGAAGGATCAGAGATGTACTTTTGAATGGATAAATAGTGCTTAAAAGAGAAGGGATTTTTATTATTAGTTGCTTAAGTTTCCCATTCTCCTGCTTTTTATATTGGGGACATTTAACACTGAGAACTTCCTTGCTTCTCAAACCAGGGAATGTGTACTGTGAGGTTCAGATCAACATGATGGGCTAAGGGCACATGAATTTACAAAAAGAAAATGTAGCATCTACTGAGAGTAGCCATTTCAGTTCATAGTATGGAATTTTAAATTTTACTTTTACACCAAAACATCATGGGTATATTGTGGAATAGAATGCAATATTTTTTAACCTAAAACAAGACTTCAAAGATATGCCCTGCCCATTGAAATTATTTGGGGTCATACTTGCAGATAGAATATAGAATTATAGAATAGTTACTGTCCTTAAAAGGCACTTAGGTAAAAACTTTGAGAGACATTACTTCTTTCCACTTCCTTGTTTAGGGCATTCTGTAAGATCAAGGACTGAGCAGTTGCCACTTTATTAGGCGCATCACAAGAGAAGCATTCAACTGATGTTTGTTGAATGGTCTTGTCCCCTTCATATATGATTCCCTGTCTATATCCCTGATAAGAGTCAGACAAACCTCAGACTGAATCTGGACTGACCCTCTGATACAGATTTTTCAGGTCAGCCTGGGCTTCGAGAGTGTCAGTTCAATGGGTCGGCCAGTCAAGCCCCAGAGAGGGTCGTCTCAAGGAGCTGGTAAGCCTAGCCCCGGAAGTGCTGGCTGTAATGGGCTGGCAAGCCAAGCCCTGAGAGTGTTGCTGGTTGGGTGGGCTGGCAAGCCTAGCCCCTAGAGTGTCTCAGCTTGCAAGTCTCAACTTCTTCCAGCAGCTCTCCTGGTTCAGCCAGCTCCGTTGGTTGTCAAGCCAGCCTCTGGGGTGCATGACTCTTTGGCTCCAACCATCTTCTGCAGCTCTTCAGATTGCAGCTCTTCAGGGTCGATGTTCTTGTCTCATGCCCAGGAAGAGTGAGGGGCACGGACAGCTGGAAGGTGAAAAAGCAGGATTTATAGGGAGGACAGAAAAGCCCTCACAGTGGGAGGGGACCTGAAGGGGTTGCCAGTCTGGGGTCAAAACCTGGTGTTTATATAGCCCTAAGTCCAAGCCGATTGGCCAGCACTAACTGTGAGCTGCTTGGTCTGCACTTAGTTGTTCTGATTGGTCAGTATTAAGGACCAATCGGCAGGAGGTAGGGGCCTAATGGTGAGCTGAATGGTTGTTTTTCCAATCCCAGCAGTGAGTACTTAAGCTCTAGCTTGAGAGGCTTGCAGGGAACTTGTTTACCAACACTGAGCCCAAGAGACCTGTCGGAATTCGCTATATTATTACCAGAGGAGTTCTCCACAATGTTACTAGAGGACCCGCCTGTCTGTCTGCCTATCCTTTCTCTAGCTATCTCCAGTCTTACCTCTTAGTTATGTGACCTTGAGCAAGCTACTAAACTTCTCTGAGATCACTTTTCTTGTCCGTAAAATCTAGATATACCTGGTTCGTGGGGTTATGTTAAAATGTAAAGGAAATATTGTGTAAAGTACCCAGCACAGTTTGTGATACAAAGTAGGTACTCAAGAAATGAGAGCTGTTACCATAGCAATGATGACCCTGGAATGTTGATAATATTAGATTAATCTTAACAGCTGGAAGAAATGATGAAAAACGTGTGAAACAAATTAACAAAAGTTAATGGGAGAAGACGACATTTTCAAGAGTAAATATTTTTTGCTTGACACCAAATATCAACTTTACCATCTAGCAAAGAGGGTCAAACTGATGTCTATTCTAAGTCCACTGAGATATCATAATAGAAACAAACAAAATCATCAATATTCTCCTTCTTAAATCCAAGCATTACATGGAAATCCCAAGTCTTATTCATATTTTTTAAATTAATTAGGAATCATATATAATCAATGATGTTATAGAGAAAACACTAAATATAAAACAAGTGTATCTAGAGGGAAAGGCTTTAAGCAGAGCTTTGAGAAATGAAAGCCTTTAGAGTCATTTTTCTCTGTCCATTTTTGTGAGAGCATTTTAAGAAGATGCTTTTTGTAAGACTTGTCATTATGAAAGAGTGAGAATACGAAAAAAATCTTCTCTCAGACCCAGAGCATCTGATGAAAATGAACAATTTTCTGTTCCCAGTTCAGCGAGGAGGTCTGAGTATCACATACTAGAAAGGGACAGTTCTTTCCCACCCTCTGATTCTGCTCAGTTTGAGAATATCACTTCCTCTGCAACCTACGAGTGGGTGCCACACTCTCCAAGTTACCAAGCCTGGTTCAGTCTTTAATCAGAAAGCTTCATTTCTAAAGTAGCTCATCCTGTGAACCCACCATCATCACACGAGTGTGCTGACTGGATGATGACTTCAAACGTGTCTTTAATCCTCATGATTTTTAATCATTTGAAGCCATTTTCCTGCGAGTAAGAGTGCACGATTGTGTATCTGTCTAGGCAGGACCTGCTACTGGAAGCGACTGTCTGCTGAGAAGAAATCCACAAATCCCAGGGGTAAGATAGCACAGGATATTCCTAATGAATGTTTTAGTGAATGCTGAACATGGCCTATTTGGGGGCTTGGGTGTCCATAGATAGTACTTGTTTTCCCCACCTGAATTCTTAACAAAGCAAGAGGTTTATTACTTGCCTGAGGTGTGGGGAACAATGTACTTCCTAATACTGAACCGTCGAATTATATAGACTCATCTGCTCAGTCTCAGGCTGGGTGAGATCTTCTCGGGTCTCTCTGGAGCCTGATCTGTAAAGCCTGTGGTGTGGAGTGATAGAGAAGATGCCTGTAGGATGATCAAGCCCAAGAAGGAAGGGGTAAGGAAAGGGCTGATCTTCATATTCCCAGGTTCTCATCCAGGTCTCACCAATCTGAGGGGTCACCTCCTCTCTTGTGTGGGGCTGCAGAAAGAGCCCGTGGGTGTTAAGCTTATGGAGCTGTCTCTAATGGGAAGAAAACCTTAGGGAATGAGGGCCACCTTTTCCTCTCTAATCCCTTAAGCTAGCGTTTCTCAACCCCAGCACTATTGACAGTCTGGACCAGATAGTCCTTTGCTGTGCAGCTGCCCAGCTCATTGTAGGATATTTAGCAGCCTCTACTCACTAGACATTACTAGACATGTCCCCAAGTTGTGGCAATCAAAGATGTCTCCAGACATTGCCAAATACCCCCTTGTTGGGGAGGGGAAGGTAAAACTGCCTTCTGTTGAGAACCACTGGCCTAGACTTTGGTTCTATTGATGAAAGTTGGGTAATTTTGAATGTTTCTGTTGAACACTTACTGTGTGCCAGGCTGGAAGAAAAATGATGAAAAAGATCTAGTTTCGGCATTAAATAGCATTGTGTCTAGCGGACTCACAGAGATGTGTCTAAGGAGACATTAGGTGCTGCACATGAATATCTAATCATTCCTGGGCAACGACATTAAGTCGGGAAAACCCAGTTTGATGTAGATCTGTTGTATTTTCCATGACAAACTACTTCTTAGGGAAACAGATATTTCTCTATAGTTCCTTCCATTTCTCTTTCAAGTATGAGTACTGTGTTCAGGCTTGACATTCAGAATGTATGCCTGCAGTCCATGAAATTTGTTTTCTCTGTGAGTCATGGGGCTTTTTCACCCGGTGTCTCCATGGCATCTGTGAGATCACAGTCATTTATTCACAACAAATATTAAGGCCCAAATGGCTTAATCTTGACAGAAGCCAGAATCCCTAGGGAAAATGCAAAGTTTGAACAAAAATAACTCACTAATACCCTTACTCAGTACTTCTAAATTTTATATACCAAGTATGTTGAGCCATTCACTGATATGATTGTTATACTTAGGACATCATGTCAAATAATCATTTTTAAAGAAGTAAAATTCCACTTCCACTATCTAAATCTTATGGCAGATAGTGGCAGCCTAGATGTAATGGCATCATAGGGAAACATTTTCTATGGAGTCTTTTCCACAAGGGTGTCAGATATCTGGGGCAAAAATGATAGTAAAATTTGGGACTGACTTTTTAAAAAATGATTTTAGCAAAATAGAAAGGAAAACAATGTCTTTTTTAATAATAGCACGTCTCACATTTTCTAGGGCGCAGGACAATTTTATAAAAGATGTCCTTTGAACCTTTCTACCTTTCAATACATAGAAATGGCATTAAGAAAAATGGGAATATAGTTTGATTTTTTAATAGGATGCTGAATGAGGAAGGCGGGAAGTCGTTTCTCTTTTATTACATGAAGGTTTAGAAATGAAAGTCGCTGAGTCTGAGTTTTCTTTTGTTTTCTTTTTGAGTCAGGGTCTCACTCTGTCAGTGGCACAATCACAGCTTATCATAGCCTCAACCTTATGGGCTCAGGCATTCCTTCTGCCTCAACCTCCCGAGTAGCTGGGAACCATTATGCCAGGCTTACTTTTCTAGTTTTTTTGTTTGTTTAGTTTTTTTTTTTTTTTTTTGTAGACACAAGGTCTTGCTATGTTGCCCAGGATGATCTTGAAGTTTTGGGCTCAAGCAATCCTCCTGCCTCGGCCTCACAACGTGCTGGGATTACAGCTGTGAATCATCTCTCCAGGCCTGAGTTTCCTAACTTTAAAATAAAGGGTTAGACAAGACAAACCCTAAGTTCTCTTAAACTTCTGAAATGTTATGAGTTGAAGGAGAGAAGTTAAAAATATTATTGCTAATGTTGAGTAACTTTATTCATACAACAACATTTACTGGTAGTTTCTTCTGTCATATACTTAATTTTAGGCACTGGGGCTAAGGGGATTTGTTAATTTGTCAAGAAAATAAGTATAGATATTTTCTTCTGATAAATATCTGCCACCAAGGGGGCTGCCACTAAGGGTTTGCCACTAAGGGGGTTTACTAATTTATCAAGAATATAAGTATAGATATTTTCTTTTGATAAATATCCAAGTTTAAAAGACTACTTTGAAGAGTCGCATAATGATATCTGCATTATTTTTTAAGAATCGCATATTTCAAAGAAAATTTAGAAACTTATCCATGACCTTTAGACTTGAAAATTGAAATAGGTCTCCCCCCTACCTCTAATAACAGAACCACTAGAACAAGGTAGAATAAACTCTGGTCAGGCAAAGGGATGGTGCAAGGGCATGGCCAAGTCTATACTGAAATGTATATTGAAATGTCTCAGGGTTCACTCCCTCATTTCCCCCCCTACTCCTCCCAATGCTTATTCTCTGTCTAGGGAATGCTGACAATCACCCAACCAAACATCTAGAAACAGCCACACATATGCACACGCATGGACCCGGGCTCCCCAAAATGGCTAGCTAAATCCATAAGAAAATACTGAAGAGAGGTTGTCACTTTTCTGAATTCAAAAGACTAAATTGCATGAACTATTATAAACATTTGAAAATTCAAACTCCAAGAGCCTTAATAGACAGAGAAAGGACAGTACACTTAGTATGAAAAGACAGTTAAAATTATTTCCAGTCAATGATACTGATTTTTAGAAAATCTTGGTTTGTAGTTTGGTAGATTGGACAATCCCGAAATGTAAAATGTTATTCAGTGTTGAGCACAATTTTCTCAAGTAATGACCAAAGTTGATCTTTCCCATTTAAAGACAGGAGATTGGTAGTTAAGATTGCATAAAATAGTTATTAGTGCTATAGTTTCACTTGTGAAATAAATGAATCTACTTTGAATGGGGAGATCCTTGAATGTCCTCCTATGTGGCATTTATTATTGTGCTTTATCATGTCCAGGAAATAGTGCACTAAGTGTGGGTTCTTCTTTATGGTGGAATGAGAGAGGTTAAAAAAATAAAGTTTATTGCTCTTCCTTGAGTGTCTAAGAAGGGATTCTGAAAGATGCCACAATACTGGACTAACCCGTTTATTTTATAATAAAAACTAGGTATAACTCATTTTTGAAGTTTTGTTTAATTTTGAGCCCCTAACTCTCTTGTTAATTCCTGTCAGTTTCCCCTATAATTACAATCTGTTAAACTTTCAAACAGACAGGAGGTTGTAAACTTCTTTGAAATTCCGTCAGCAGGTAAGGTAGATGTTATTCAAACAGTATGAATTCCACCAAAAGGAAGGAATATGGAGGTGAGGAAACAGACCAGACTCTAGGAGTGAGAATGAAATGGGAATTAATCTGTAGGCTCAAATGACATACCTGGGACATACTTGCTGCCAATCCCCCCATCCTGTTCCCAGGTGATACTGGGCACAGCTTCAGCATCTTTTGAAACCTGGGCAGCTGTGACCACTCATTTATCCTGGGCACTAGAGATAAAACCTATTTCTCATTTTTTGGATAAGATTTGTGAGATAAAAAGACAAGAAATCATGGGCAGACGAATCTAAAATATTTCTGAATATTCCAAGTAGGAGGCCCAGTGAGCCTGGTCTGAAAGATGTCTTAGACATAAATTTTACAAATGAGGAAACTGAGTTTCAGAAGGCTGTTTCTTGACAAACACTAATGTAATTGACGAAAACCATAAATAGCATGTTTCTATGGCATTACCATGTCACACCATCTCACCCATCAATCAGAAGCGGGAATCTGCATTTTAAAATATGACTATAATTGCTTATTATTTAAGTTTATTATTGAAAAAGCACTCTTGGTTTCATATAATGTGAGTAACTGAGTCTCCACTACATGTGTTAAATGATCCGCATGATCTGGACGCTAAGGTCCTAGCATGATATTTCCCTCTTTTCCTATGACTGACTATTCATAGCATCCAAAGACACGACAGAGGCTCCAACTGTGACACCCTGGATCACTGGCAGGCTCTGAGCACTGAAGTCATACTTGCTGCAATTCTCTTTGGCTAGGTTAGACACATACTAAAATGAATACGAGGATCCCATAGCAATTGTCTTGTAGGACACTTAAAGGCAACTGAACACAAGGTGGACAAGGGAAAGCTTTCAAGAACCTTGAAATTGGATTTGGAGTCACTAATACAGCTGGAAAGTGATAGTCCAGAATGTCTCAAGGTCACTTGCAACAGAGAAGGGGGCCTTATTTCAAAGAAATTGCCCTGTCTGCCAAGATAAAAAGGAGACATATACACAGCAAAGAGAAAGAGCAGCTGCTCGAGTGCTATCCAGGGAGAGGCTGTAAAACAAATCATTGGTGAGCAAGGGAATGAGTAACACGATGGATTTCTTCCATCACTGAGCAAGAAGAGTTCTCTCTTCTCGCAGGATAAAAGGTAGGCTGACTCCAAATGGCCACAGAGGCCCAGTAGGGTCATTTGCAAGAATGAGAAAAAAGAGGATAACATGATTTTCACCACTGTGCCAAGATGCACAAGCTACATACACCTAACTGCAGCTGGGTATAAAGGCAGAAGTGTGCTTGGAACCACTTTGGACCACATGGCTTCCACAGTCATCGGGTACTTCCCCAGAAGCATCGTCTTCTACTACCTACGGGTCAGACATTCAGCGAATTCCAGAAGACAGTGTTAATAGATTGAAATCTCTCTCTTGTTTCTGGAGGGAAATGTGGAGATATATATATCTCTCTCTCTCGCAAAGTTTTTCTCTGTGCTTTCTTCTAGAACTTTTACAGTTTGAGGTTTCACATTGTCTATGATCCCTTTTGAGTTAATTTTTTGTTTATACTGCAAGATATGGTTTCAATGTGCATATGGATACCCAATTGTTCCAGCACCATTTGCTGAAAAGACTATCTTTTCTCCACTAAATTGCTTTTCCAACATTGAAAAGAATCAATTAACCCATATGTGTGTGTGTGTGTGTGTGTGTGTGTGTGTGTCTATTGCTGAGTTTTCTTTTCTGTTCCTCTGATTTATATGTCTATCCTTTTGCCATTATCACACTGGCTTAATTACTGTACCTTTATAGGAAGTCTTGAAATCAGGTAATGTGATTCCTACAACTTCATTCTTTTTCAAAATTGTTTTGGCTATTTCTGTTCCTCTGCTTTACCATACACGTTTTTAGAATCAGCTTGTTGATTTTCAAACAAACACAAAAACCTGCTGGAATTTTTTTTATTGGAGATAAATTAAACTTGAATGCTTCTGCTTCAAATTCAGGACGATAGAGGTTTTGACTTAAGCTCTTCTCTGTTCCACTGGTGTCTCCTTTCTTCTGTACCAAATGTCCTGGTTCTCTAGGACACTGAAGTTGATAAAATTGCAACAGTCCAAAATTACTCATTTTCTTTACTCTATATTACACACATAGTCTCTGAATAATAATACTCATACTATCACCAGCAATATAATCATAGTACTAATTTAATTTTTTGCCTGTCTCTTTATTCTCTTCCCATTTTTGTAATTGTATATATTTATATTTTCTGAATATATAGTCATTCCATATAAAATGTTCTCCTTTAAGATTTTTTTCCCAAAAGGCACAATTTATTTTATTTTGTTTTTGATCTGATTAAACAAACATTTATTCACCAGTCGAAAAAATAATGTTGAAAATATCTTTCCTTTTCCCAATCACATGCATAATTTGGAAAAAATGATGTTATTTAAAAATAAGAGTAGCTACTATATGTTGAGGAATTACTGTGTGGCAGACACCATGCCTAGCTTCTAATATGCAATATCTTGCATAAGCTTCACTGCAACTCTATAGATGAATGCTATGATTATCCCCATTTTATAGATGAGAAAACTGAGACTCATGGAGGCTGAATAACTAGATAAATGATATCATGGTAATAACACCTTGCAAGAGCTGACTTCCTAGTTGCCTTCCTCCCAGCCTCTCTTATACCCACTCCAAGAATAAAAGGCACAATTTAAATCCTCTGCCTCCTTCAAAATGATTTTTAACTGCTTTAAAAAGATGAGCTGGGCGCGGTGGCTCATGCCTATAATCCCAGCAATTTGGGAGGCCAAGGTGAAAGGATTACCAGAGCCCATGAGTTTGAGATCAGCCTGGGCAACTTGGTAAGACCTCATCTCTACAATAAATCAAGAAAAATTAGCTGGGTGTGATGGCACATGCCTGTAGTTCCAGCTACTTGGAAGACTGAGGTGGAAGGATCGCCTGAGTCCAGTAGGTTGAGGCTGTGTGGCCGTGAGCATGCCACTGCACTCCAGCCTGAATGACAGAGTGAGACTCTGACACACACACACACACACACACACACACGGTGAAAAGACAGGAAAAAGAGGAAGAAAATATACTAACCATAATTTAACATGTGTTGTGATGAAGCACATTTGACTGTATGTGTCCTAACAGCCAAACTGAAAATGAAAATGTGACAGGTTACATCCAATGGTGTTGTTTAAAAAACATTTTAATTTTTCTTTTGTTTTTATCCCTAAGATTAACTGCAGAAAACTTTTTTTACATTACATAATTGGGAGAAAAATTTGAGGTGTGTACTAACATTCTCAGTAAGGATTTCCCAGAAATTCAAAATAAAATTCAAGTAGAAAAAAAGTTCAGCATAATGTTAAAGTACAAATCAGTAATATTGTGAGAAAATTTTAGGAAAGGTCTTGCCTTACACTCTGTTCTCTTAATATCTTGCCAGTAGCTTGTTTCTCTTTCTAATTATATTAATTATAGTGTAGTACATTTTATAATGTATATATTTATTTTTATTTTTAATGTGTGTAGAGACATTTATACATATATTACATATATACTATTTTCTCTCTATAATTTTTAGCTTTTCTCTTTAAAAATTTTTTATTTTAAAGATGTGGGGTACAATTCAGAGTTAAGTATACAAATGTTCATTATGCAGGTACCCTTGTTGATGAAGGGTTAATTTCACTTAATGTCTTCCAGGTTCATCCATGTTATTGCAGATGACAGGATTTTCTTACTTTTGAAGCTAAGACATTGGCACTAAGGGTATTACTGATACTGGGATAGCATTGCTTCTGGGCCTTCTCAGTAAACAGAGCTGAAGGAGAAAGCAGATATACAGTCATCACTCAATAACCACAGGAGATTGGTTCCAGACCCTGGAGGACAACAAAATCTGCAGACGCTCACA
>CAUYQG010246657.1:0-18475 GCA_963574415.1 Tarsius wallacei | reverse complement strand
ATGAGGTGATACCTCATTGTGGTTTTAATTTGCATTTCTCTAATAAATGCTGATGTTGTACATTTTATCACATACTTGTTAGCTAATAGCTATTTGTATGTCTTCTTTTGAGAAATGCCTATTCAGGTCCTTTGCCCATTTTTAAATTGGGTTGTTTTCGTGCTATTGAGATGCTTGAGTTCCTTATATATCTTGGATATGAACTGCTTATGAGATGTAGGCCTTGCAAATATTTTCTCCATTCAGAAGGTTGTCTCTTTACTCTGTCAATTGTTTCCTTGGCTGTGCAAAAGCTTTTTTGTCTGATGTAATCCCTGTTGTCTGTTTTTGCTTTTGTGCTTGTGTTTTTGGGTTCAAATTCAAAAAAATCAATGCCCAATATCATAGAGATTTTCCCCTATGTTTTTTTCTAGTAGTTTTACAATTTCAGATATTAAGTCTTCAATCCATTTTGAGTTTATTTTTGCATATAGTGTGAGATGAGGGTCTAATCCAATTCTTTTGCATGTGGATACCTAGTTTTTTCAACACCATTTACAGAAGAGACTCTTCCCTATTGTGTGTCCTTGGCATCTTCATTGAAAATCAATTGACTATAAATGGGTAGATTTATTTCCAGGGTGTCTATTCTGTTCCATTGGTCCATGTGTCTGTTTTTATGCTGAGTAGCATGATGTTTTGATTACTATAGCTTTGTAGTATATTTGAAATCAGGTGAAATGATGTATTCAGTCTTGTTTTTTTTGCTTAATATTACTTTACTCCAATAGTTCTGTTATTCATAGAGTTACCTGTGATAACTATAAGTCTCTCTGTAGCTTTGTTTAACAAAAAACAAAAACAAAAATCTCCAGGAACCTGGAAACCTAAGAAATTAATACGCAAAGATATACATGAACAAAATATCCTGGAAATATGAATTCTTATGGAAGTTCATCTAAACAATGAGTTAAAGCCTGTCACAGGATTAAACAGATTTATCTGTGGCTTAGTACTTTCTTTCTGAATGATTTTTTTAGTCAGTGGAATAACCATGTGGTTCTGAAATATTTTGTGCTTGATTTTGATTATAACATTTGTCATAAGAGGATCTCCTTTAAAAGCTTTATAAACATACAGCACATTCTTCAAAATTCAGTTACTACACCAGTTTAATCTAAACCTCCTCTACTCAATGTCAACTAGAACTTCTATGAAATCTAATATTACTAATGTTTGTTCAAAACAGTAACTATAAAAAAATGCCTAAATCGTAAGCATTTCTTCATACAAAAATATTAATATAAATGATGGAATAGATTTTAATGTTAAACTTCATATACGATGCGTGTATACATTTCATATGTAAATTACTAAAATTATTGGCATTTTTTTGCTTTATGTTTTCCTAATTTATCAAATATGTGTTTTGTGGGGGTTTTTGCTTATGCTTTTAAAATTTTTTTCTGTAGAAACGAGATTTCTCTATGTTGCCCAGGCTGGTCTCAAACTCCTTGGCTCAAGCATCCTTCTACTTCATTCTTCCAAAGTGCTGGGATTACAGGCATGTGCTACCACACCTGGCCAAATACATGTTATTTTTACATTACAAAAAGGCAAAATAAGAGTACTTTCAAAATATCTTACTGACAGTTTTATTTACCAGGAGTTAATGGCAACATTTAACTGCAGATATTAATTCTAATCCCAATTTTGATTCCTCTCAAATGAGTGGATAACATGCTTCCATATATTACATTTTTATCTTTAATGCAAGGATAAGAACTATAAAATGAATAAAGTATGGTATTAACAGTAAGAGAAAATATTTCTAATGCTTAAAAACAAACTTTTTAAAAAAGCACACACACAAAAAAAAAAACTCCTAAGTTGGTGCTATTTATCGTTCAACATTATAGGGCAAGGTATTATTAGTATTTCAAAAACCCCAAGTCATATTAAATCCATAATCTCTTTTAAAATTGTTTTAGTTACAACAGGAAGGAAATTAATATCTATATTACATGAGAAGAGAAGAAGTTAATATAACTGACTCTAATGATAACTTTAGATCACTAATGATCCTAACTCCTGTTTGATCGAAACCAGCAATGTGGTATCCTCTTCTGTTTCAATTTTTAATAATCTGACATACTTTCAGATATTACATGAAGCCAAAAAAAGTCTTGGAGGCCATTAACACTATGAATAACTTTCCAATTCTACTTATTCATAACACTTAGCTAGGAATTAGAAATCAACAAAAATTCCAGAAAAGAACAATTAAACCCAATAGGTTTTAGGTATTCACTAAAAGAAAAATGTAGAAAGTGCATGACCCGTGAGAGGTCTCACATTTCATTTTGCCATCTTTTTAAACCAACCAGTAATTATGCTCATTAGACTCTGATCATTCTTTATGTGGTTCACATCCTTTAATACCCAAATGTTCTTTATAGCAGTCTTATATTGAGTGTTCTGAAGTAAACAGTGCCTGTCAAAATCCTTTTATCAATCTTGTTCACACACATAAGTACAAAAATTTTGACTATTCTGAATCTGACTGCCAGACAAATCTGTTTCTTCCTGTTTTCCTATGTGTGTACTACCTGCATCAGAATCACCCAGCACGCTTACAAAAAATTATTGCATTGCCATCCCCAGACCCACTAAATTGGAGAAGTCTGTGGTCCTCAAATCCTCATTTATCTAAGCAAGCACCAAGTGATTCTTATGTACACTAACACTTGGCACTTCAATTATATGCAATTAAGATTCTAAAACTCTTTGAGAACAAGAATTATACAATTTCTTCTGTAATTACTGAACATAGAAAATCACCATAGAGAATGCTCAGTACTGACTAGTTCTTAGAAATACTAAAATGCCACTCATGTAGAGGACAGAGATTGCTATTCATAATTGAATAATGCTGCTGAGATGAAGAAACCCAGAATGTGAAAACCTGAAAGGTAATGCTTCTGCAGAACATAAGCGTTTTATTAGTAAAGCTTATAAGTAATGTGAGTGCAACCTTGATAGTACCATACAGGATGAAATATTAGTATTTGAAAATGCATCATATATTTTCCCACCTATACATACCAACTCCTGTAATTTTCACCAGTTCTTTGTTTAACATAGCAAAATTACATCAACGTAATCTCTAAAAGTTAACATTATGCTTAGTTTTTAAATCTCTAACAAATATAAATAGCCACAACTAAGCTTCCTAAAAATATGTAGTTCAGAATAATAGCACCATTGTAATCAACCCCAACTTCTAGGAGGTCCAAGAAGAATGAAAGAGGTTAGAAAAAAATAGTTATATACAGCAAATTGCTGCTACTAATAGAAGCCACAGGGTCAGACACAGGAAATACAACTTTTAACCAAAGGATGTTCTTCACAGTTTTGAGCATCAAATAGAGAAAATGATTTTTACTGAAAGCAACAAATCAAATAAACTAAAAGTAAACCTAAATGGTCACCTCATTTCCTTCTACAAGAAAACCACATGATAATTACACTGCCTAAAACAAAACATACATGGAAAAATCAACAATGCTATAGATGTCCAGTGTCAAAAGAATGGACGTTATCCAGTACTGTGTAGTTCAAAAATACTGAGGAGATTTGGAAGTGTTACCTTTTGCTATTCTCATCAACAAAATGACAACTGTTTAAGTACCACTTTTAGGTTTTAACTTACATGTATTATGACACTTGTTACTTCTTACTACAGTAAAGGTTTTTAGAGCCATTAAAAGCTTATGCATGGAATGCTAAGAATGCATTCACATGAAGAGTGTATGTACATATATATATACATACACTGTCATGTGAATATATATATATATATATATATATATATATATACACCCTTTTTGAAAGCTGTTAATGAGAACCCACATACTGTCAAAATAAAAAATTAAGCTACAATCACCTAGTCTTGAATCTACTATGGTCAGAATTTTTTTAGTCACTAAATTCTATGTCAACATCTACATTACCCTTATTTAATACATGTAGCAACACTATAAAAGACTGCAACTATGCAATTTTTATTCCAATTATAGAAAATGCCTGATTATTTATAATATTTTATTAACTTATAAAAAACAATAATGATATGATCTAACTTTCTTGAAGAGAAACACCAAAATAAACCTAAAACAGAACTGTACATTCTTGGATGAAAAACAGACACAGGTGGCTAAGTTACTGTATTTTGTTATCTGCAGCACATCATTAAAATTTTAGGCACCTATATCCAGTACACTGAAAAGGAAAGAATATGTATTTCTCTGACAATACAATGATTCAGTGAATCCACAAAATAGAGGTATATGTAACCTCCAAATCAAATCTATGTATTAAATTACTTAACTACTTACCCACAGTATACCAACTAGCATCTGTCAACTTGCTGATAATAGCTTCCTGAAAAGATCCATCAGACGTCCTGGTTTCAACAATAGCTCCAACCTAAAACATGAAATCCAAATTTCCTTACCCAATTTAAACAAATAAACCAAAACACTTCCACCAACTATATGATTTGGACAAGAAAAATAATATAGGCTGGGCTCGGTGGCTCAGCCTGTAATCCCAGCAGTTTGGGAGGCCGAGGAGAGTGGATTGTCTGAACCTGTGGGTTCGAGACCAGTCCGGGCAACTTGCAAGGTTGAAGCAGAAAGATCGTCTGTGCCCAGCAGGTAGAGCCTGCAGTAGCCATGATTGTACCACTGTACTCCAACTCAAAAAGAAAAGAAAAGAAAAATAATATAGTGCTTATGATAATTATACCTTACATTGGCTTAGAACCTTGTCATTCATAGTACTCATATTTATTATGCCAAAACACTCTGGCATAAGTAAAGTAGCTATTATTATCCCTACTTTACACATTGAAAATTGTGGCTCCAAAAGAGAAAATAATTTGCAGAGTTCAGGATGAGAACCCAGTCTCTTAAATCTAACCTTAGAGCTTTTTCACTATATCATATTACTTTCAAGAAAATGAAATACAAGAACTGTAAAATCATAAGACAACCAATATGGCCTTGATTTTTTTTCATAGAAATATTGAATACTGGGTTCAACATTTGTACTTAAGGGATCTTTTAGAGAAAGGTTCACCTGGAGAGAGATGGATGGACCAGGTGACCTTTTTAAAGCTTCCAAATCTTTGTATATCAGATATTAACAGAAGTGGTACTCTGACATAACAAAGATTTATAAACAAATAGCCAGAAATGGATGGAAAACATAATATTTCATTAAATTAAATTATGAAATGAGCATGGTTTACTTGGTAAATTAGAACAGAAGACTCAGGCCTAAAATACTAGTATGTTAGGAAGGCTAAACATCACCTCAGATATGGCAACAGATATGTGTAAAACAAATTCTTCAATCCAAGAATTCAGAACAAAAGATGACTTTGTGGGCTTCCCCCTCCACCTGCCCCTAAGCCTGAGCGGTCTTGAGCTGACAGCACCATCAACCAGCAAGAGGAGATGGACAAGAGGAAGCTGGTGTGAAGGCGAGCATCACACAGTCGGGTACCTGGTCGCCTCCCAGAAAGGCCTCCTCCACCACATCTTTCTTTTCCAGCCTCCTCCTGCATCTTCCAAAAGTGACTTGAAAGTCAAACAAAGGATTTAGAGCCATGCTTTCATTGTGTTTTTATTCTCAGCATGTTTGTTTGTTCTTTGAAACTGCTCTAAGTTTTATTTATTTATTTATTTTATTTCTTGAGTTGGAGTCTCACTCTGTCACCCAGACTGGAGTGCAGTGGCCGCTCTTGGCCACTGCAACCTCTACCTGCTGGGCTCCAGCGATCCTTCCGCCTCAGCCTTCCAAGTAGCTGGAACTACAGGTGTGTGCTACCACGCCTGGCTAATTTTTTTTTATTTATTGTAGAGATGAGGTCTCGCCAAGTTGCCCAGGCAGGAAACGAACCCGCGGGCTCAGGCAATTCACTCACCTCGGCCTCCCAAAGCGCGGGATTACAGGCTGAGCCACCGAGCCCGGCCTGCTCTAAGTTTTAAATGATCCCCTTCAGTTCTGTGTATATACAATATCTTAGAAACTTGAAATTGGAGTTATGAGATGCGAGGTGGAGCTCTTCCCAGGTGCCAAGTTTTTGTCAAACATTTCATCCATGAAGGGTAGCTTAAGCCCTGGTGTTAAGTCCTGTAGACATACGAGAGGCGGACAGGACGAGGACTCTTAAGTTTACGGTCTACTCCACAAACTAACACTCAGTCACTTTCCACTTCTCTAGAGACTGTTAATGATTCCAGATTTATTTAGGGGTGCCCTGTGGCAGTGCATCTCAGACTTTTTTCAGCTTTAACTGCAAAGGAGACTGAACATGGATCTCTGGGGGCATTGCTTGAAGCAGTTGAAAACCTGAAGTCCCCCACCCCCAACTTTTTTATTTTTGGAGTAGGGGTCTCACTCTGTTGTCTAGACTGGAGTGCAGTGGCACGATCACAGCTCACCACAGCTTCCACCTCCAGGGTTCAGGCGATTCTCAGCCTTCTGAGTAGCTGAGACTACAGGTGCACGTCATCACGGTCCGCTACTTTTTTGTAGAGGTGAGTTCTCCGCTATGTTGCCCAGGCCGGTCTCCAACTCCTGGGCTCAAGCAATCCTCCCACCTTGGCCTCCTAAAGTGCTGGGATTACAGGCATGAAATCCCTTTTTATATGCAACCAATGTTATCAGTGTTTGGTGTGTATTCTAGAGATATTAGATGCTCTTTGTCCTTAAAAGTATGTATATGATAGTATATGTATATTTACACATATATGCTCATGACCACCACAGCTTCAACCTGCTGGGCTTAGGCGATCCTTCTGCCTCAGCCTTCCAAGTAGCTGGAACTACAGGCATGCACCACCATGCCTGGCTAATTTTTTGATTTATTGTAGAGATAAGATCTTGCCATGTCGCCCATGCTGGTCTCGAACCCGTGGGCTCAGGCAATCCTCTCCCCTCAGCCTCCCAAAGTACTGGAATTACAGGCATGAGCCACCATGCCTGACTGATCAGTGTTTGTTTTAATAGGCTTCCCCTCCCTCCTTCTCAAAACCTTTAAGTAAAATGGACACATTAGGAAAAAACAAAACAAAAGATGAGTGAACATTTAACATGCTTACATATATTAAATTATCCTTCTATGAGATGTTTAATATCCTAAAATTTAGAATACAATCACTGCAATATTATAATGTATACTTACTATACAAACCCCTCATTAGTATTTTTGTTATCTGATTAACATTCTTGTGAAATTTTAAGTGTATGTACAAATGCAAAATTCAGTAAATTATGATGTAAATCTATGATTATTTTAAAATTTAAAATTTAAACAACATACGTACTCTCAAAGGCCCCTTGACTTGGTCATCTTGCACCAATTGTGTAGTATTATCCTGTTTCAGAAGTACCTGGAAAACATTTTTGAACAATAATTTGCATGTTACTTTTAAAACAAATACATTTAGAGCAACACTGTAACAATAATGTCTTTATGTCTTCTTAGCACCTTTTGACTACCTCTGGTATAATACTTATTACATTATCCTGTATTTATGTTTATTGTCTCTCTCATTAGTTGCAAGCTCCTTGAGGGCTGAGCCCTCCTTCATTACTATATTCCCAATGGTTAACAAGTGTCGATGTACATTGCTGGCACTTAATAACTGTTTACTGAATGTATAAACTATACAAGATTTATAATCTGTAGTGATTACTGTAAAAACTTAAAACTGCCTTTATTGCTTTTTATCCACAAGTCATAAAAGATTCTGATTGTCTGCTGGGCGCAGTGGCTCACACCAGTATTCCCAGCACTTTTGGAGGCAGAGGTGAGAGGATTACCTGAACTCATGGGTTCGAGACTAGCCTGAACAACATGATGTGACCTCGTCTGTGCAATAAATCAAAAAATTAGCCAGTCGTGGTGGCGCATGCCTATGGTTACAGTTACCTGGGAGGCTGAGGCAGAATGATCACCTGAGCCCACCAGGTCGAGGTTGTGGTGGCCATAACCGTGCCACTGCACTCCAGCCTGGGTGACAGAGCAAGACTCCAACTCAGAAAAAAAAAAAATTCTGATTGTCACTAAGTATTCAAAGAAAAATCAGTATCAACTGCATTGCCTATATGAAACATAAACAACATGTTCTCACTATAAGCGGACCTTGAATAATTATCATAATACTATAAGAAAAGGATTGGCAGTAGTGGGAAACTGTTGGGGGTGGAGTAGAGGGGTGGGATTGGCAGTAGTGGGACTCTGGGGGGGGGGGCACACTTCATTAACAAGGGTACTTGCATAATGAACATTTATACACCTAAGCCTGAATTGTACCTCACATCTTTAAATAAAAAAAATTAGGGCAACCCCTTCGGGTCCCCTCCCACTGTCGGAGTTTTTCTGTCCTCTCAATAAATCCTGCTTTATCAAAAAAAAAAAGAAAGAAAGAAAAATAAACAATTTGAAACCAGAACGCTTTTGATCCTTGAAAAAGTAAATCTGAACAATAATCATGATATGCAATTCAGTCACAAACAAATGTTCCTTTCTACTACACATTCTCCCAAATATACATGATAACCATCCATAATAGTAGTAAAATGTTAAAAATAGTCAAAGAATCCCACACAAATATTGAGTAATCAAATCCTGTATAGCTGTCATGGTAAAAAGGCTATATGAAACAAAAGAAATGAATGTCAAATGATATCCTGTCCTAATAATAATTGAAGAAGAGTTGCATCCGCAGTCCTGAATTTAAACAGAAATTTTATAATTACCATAGATACATCTATTTATCACACAAATCACACTCCTCTAGTTCAATGGTTCTCAAACTTCAAGATGCATCAAAAACATTTGGAGGGCTTGTTAAAAATAGTTACTGGATCTTACCCCTAGAGTTTCTTATTCACCACATCTGGGTAGGAGTCTGAGGATTTGCATTTTGAACAAGTTCCCAGGTAAGGCTGATGCTGCTTGCCACACTTTTTAAGAATCACAGCTCTAGTTCATTAATTCATTCAAGAAATTTTGAGCGTCCAACTATGTATCGGGCACTACTCTAGCTGTTGGGCACAGAACAAGTCAGATGTTTCCTGCTTTCATGGTGCTTTATTTTGGTAAGAAAACATCGTATATATAAGTAAATAAAGCAAATTTCAAACTGCAAATATAGTATGAGCTAATAATAACAAGAATGATAATAATGTTATGACAGGAACAGTAAGAAATCTGGAAGACCGCATCAAATCTCTCTAGAATGAATTCAAGGAGTACTTCCAAGTGTTTTGTATCACTGTAGGATGACTACAGTTAACAATACTATGTCATATAATTTCAAATAACTAGGAGGAGATTGATTATTCCCAACACAAAAAATGATAAATGTTTGAGATGATGTATATGCTAATTATCCTGATCTGATCATCACCATATATCATAAGTATCAAAACATCACTATCTGCCCCATGAATATATACAATTATTATGTCAATTTTAACAAAAATTTTAAAAGAGGACTTTCATGAACCATATTATATGTCTTTAATGCTAAGAATGTTTAAAATAAACATGAATTACTTGTGTATCTAAGCACAAAGTTACAAAGACGATTACAAATATAGCTATATAGGAAAATGACCAAAAAGAAACAAAAAAAAAATTAATAGTTCTTTCCAATAGGTGAGCCATAGATATTGGTCCATTTGTACTTTTCTATATTTCCAAATACTACACAGGAATGTGCTGCTTCTGGTTATAAAAGCATCTTCAAAATAACTTATTTAATCATTTTTATACTGTCCTGAAAACATAGTTCCTGCTGTATTGTCCTAATCATTAAACTGTTTCTACCTGAACATTATGAAAGGGAAGAAAACAGATCACAGTCCAAATATGATGCCACAAAGAGGAAAAGATTTAAATGACAGGAAAAATCATGAGCATGGTATTTTGGTAGAAGCATTTTGGAATATTTCTCCTTGAGTTCTTTCTCAATTCTTAATGTGCTTTTCCTGTAAGTTCAGTATATAAGAGTGCTTTCACACAGTAATGACTCAATAAATAATATGCTATTTTGCAGCCTGCCCCTCTCCAACTCTCTTTAATTCAGTTTTAATAAAACTGTTGCATAAAAACAAATATTACCTTAACTTTCACCAGCCTTTTGACAGTCTTAATCTTTGCCTCACAGAAGGCACCTCGGTACTTGGCACTGACATCAGTTCCCACTGTCAGGTAGGCAGGCTCGTCCGCCGCCTGATGAAAGGAATATAAACTGTGAATGTCATTACTACATCTCCCTTCTCCAATCTTAAGTCTCATTAAAAGCTTCTGTATTTAGTAACAAAAATATTAAAATTATTTGCTTACTAATATCATTGAAAATTTGAATATCCCTAAAGCAAACACTTTATTAACAAAGTTGCATTGTATATACTGATACCATAAAATGTCTTAAAGTTGTCATTCAAAATTATCATTAAGAAAATGTTTTTTCTCTAGATACAAATCGCTTCAAAAATCCTACAATGTATATACAAAGTGGAAAAATAAGAAAAAACAGGAAGAGTATTTCATAGTAAATGTCTCAGAAGACCAAGTTATTCATTTATGATCTTCTGAAAATTATTTTCAAACTAAAAGAAATACTATTATTAAAATTAACACTAGCAATACAGAAATAAACATTTATTGACACAGCTACATAAAGTCAACATCTTTTTAGATACAATGTAACTACATAGATAAGAAATGAAGCAAATCCTTTTTAGATGAAGAGAATATCATTTGGAAAATTCATTGGTAAAAGCTGCATTTGAAAGGCTTACGTCTGAATTCGACGTAGATGTGAACTGATGGTTCAAGACCTGTAGGCTTATCTAGTTTACCATATTAATCTTCTTAGTATAAAAAAAATAAGCCTTACTAAGGAAATGGACATGATCAAAATGATACACTGAAAGATGTGAGAAATTTCATTTTACCATTCATAGATGATTTCTATCTCCATCTATCATTTTACCAATTTTTCAAAAGTTAGTGGATACATACAAGTTAAAGTCAACATTGTTAAGTAAAAGTGTATAAACTTCAGAGATATATTTTTAAGTATAAAATGATTTTTCATTTTCCAATAAGCTTTCCCAAGTAATAGTAAAGAAAGTTAAATTATGTCACTCCAAAATAATAGGAAACCAAGAGAAAGTTTGGGAAAATGCTGTATTTCAGAGCTTAATGTACTGAAGCAGTAAATAAGACAAGAATCTGGTTCCTTTTAAAGTCAGTGCATTTACAAACAATGAAAATTGAAGAGGAATACTTTTGGCAAATAAAAACCCGACCTGAAACAGTCAATGGCCAAGGCACTCCAGAATGCTATGAAACCTTCCTTTCCCTTTAAACATCCACATGCTGACGTTTGCAATTGTATTCAGAAGGACATATATATTTTTGGGATGGGTATATGTTTTAAAACAATTACCATAAGTATTTAACTAAAACTGAGCATTATTTGTTTTAGTGCAACTTCAAATATTTTAGCCACAGAAGTTAACTTTGTCCCCAGAAGAAATGATACCTTCCTTACTCAGTCCACTTATTCTTTCTCTTAGAAAATTGCATTGGCACTGGGGAAGAAAAAAATTTTCAAAAAAAATCCCCCAAGAACCAAAGCAGGACAAAAGCTTTACTTCTGCAAAGGCTGCTGCCAACACAGGAAGTGTTTAAAAATACTATCCAAATGGACAACAATTGAAAGGCTGCACCAGCCTTTCCAAAGTGCTAACTGCTACAGAGAGGGGCCGAACTGACCGCATTTAGACACACAGATCATTTCTCACCCATTCAACACGTCCTCATTTTCTGAAAGTGCTGCTCAGTAGAGAAATCAATTTTGAGTAGCAAAAAAAAAAAAGAAAAAGACATACCACGGCACCAACCTCACGACTGGCAGCGCCCAGGGCACGAGGATCAGAGCAGCGTGGACTTCACTTACCTTCATTTTTATTGGTGATCTGTGGGGATCCAGCTCAACGAGTTATCTTTGCTGTTGCTGGAACCATGAGAGGGGAAAGACAGGCACAGGATCAGTCAACAGCGGGGAGCGACCAAAGGAAAGAAAGTAAACAAACGCCAGCGAGGAAGAGCAGAATCCTCCCCAGCCAAGGGACAAGACCCCTTCGGAAGGCAGCTAGGACGCGGGAGCCGAGCCGGCAGCGAGAACCCCACGCGCGCCAAAGGGCAGCCCGTCCGCCCAGAGCTCGCCAGCGGCCCACCGCGCCCCCGCCTCACTGGCCACTTTGACCCGGCCGGAACGCTCAACTCGGAGCCCCAGGACAGAGCGCGCTGAAAAAGGGCAGGGCGCCGTCGGGGCTTCCCAGGTTCCCCAGAGAGCGACTGCCAAGCCTGGCTCGGCCGCCCCCCGGACACCCCGACTTCGGCCCGCGCCCCGCCTCCGCCGCTCGGCCCCCTCGGCCCGCCCCGGGTCCGCGGTGGCGGCAGCGGAGTGTCACGGCGCCATTGCTCTCCTTCCTTCGCTCTGCACCATGTCAGGAAGGAGAAGCGCTCCTTCACCCGAAGGGGCAGGGGCCGCGGCCTGCAGCCGGGAGCCAAGAGCGCCAGGAGGGACCCGCGCGGGGGAGGGGGCGGGGGGCGGAGAGGAGGAGGGGAGGTGGCCCGGACAGGGTGTGGGAGGGGAGGGGAGCCGCACAGCGGCAGCCACCGCCTCCTCCCCGCGCCCGCCTCAACTTTTTGTACAGCCCGGAGAGGTAGCAGCCCCCGGCCCCTCGCGTCCTGCCACTGACTCCACCCGGGAGGACGCGCCCCGGAGTTGGGGGCCAGCTCCTCCAAGCAGCCCACTCCTCACTGCGCGGAAGCAAACTTAGCGGCGCGGCCAGCCCCACAGCCATTTTCCCGGGGAACCCGGGGAAGCGGGCGAGGAGGCGGCCGCCGCGGCGGTGCCTGCAGTTGCTGCCGCTGCTCCGCGACCAGCCCCTTCCCCTGCGCTCGCTGCACCACTCGCCTGGCATCCCCAGCTCCACCTCCAAAGCTTCCAACTGCACCGGGACCCCGGGCAGCAGCACCAGCTGCTACTGCCGCTTCGCCCATTCAGTAGCCCCCGCTTCCCTTCTCCCCACCTAACAACTGCAGGTGAAGTGCGCGCTGTCAGCTCCAGAGTCCTCCGCCCCACCGGCCCCCGTGGGCCCCCCTCCGGGCAGCACCACTCCCGGCCGCGACGGCAGTTCCTGCGCCCGGTTCCCCACTCGCCCCGATTTACTGCCACAATCCACCAAATAACAAGCTGTTGAGCAGACTCGCTTCTACACGAACTCCTATTGGCTGCTCATGACGCTGAAGAGCTTCGGATTGGGCCTCGCTACCTGCCGTCCTCATTGGATGTAGCTCTGAAACTTCATGGATTGGTGCGGAAAACAGCAGGTAGGACATCTTCCACTTGTGATTGGCTTTCTCCGAAGACCAATGTGATTGGACAGTCAGGTATCGAGTAAGCAAGTCCTGAGACATGATTGGTGGAGACGACTCCGGATGTGCCTGACTGAGGACTGATTGGTGGATTGCGGGGTCAGGAAGAGCAGTTCGGCATGAGGATTGGCGGCGGAGTGTCCCATGGAAACGGAACCCAGAGCTGCAGCCAGAGGCTTGCGTGGGGGCGGGGCAAGGTCTTTCCAAGGCGCCTGCGCTAAACAACTTCTCGGCGCCATTTTGTCTGGGCAGCGGTGGCCGCAGCTCTATCGCATTTTGTGTTTGTGGCGTGAAGGGAGTGGAGTCCTTATCAGGTAGGTTTGTTTAATGCGGCACCCGTCCACCATGCCCTCCAGGACAGCACCTAGTTCTAATCGGAGAAGTCGCAGAGCTGTCAAGAAGGTCAGTTGGAGGCTACGGTTGTCCAGTTGACTGGGGGGATGGCGCAGCTCTAGCGGCACCGGCACCGGAAGTGAAGGGGCCGCTGGCGGCCATGGCAAAGTAAGTTCTCCCTGCGGCGGGGTGGGTAGTGAGGGGCGGGATGAAAGGGGGCGAGGCTTCCTCTCCCGCCGGGAGAAAGAGAAAGGCTGAGGACACGCTCTCGTCTTTCCGGGAGGTGATCCTTTGGGCTCCTCTGGAGAACAAGAGAGGTTTTCTGGGCTCTGCTCCTCTTCCTCCTTTTGGAAGTGCATTTCGGGCACTTGCCATGGTCACCCGAGCGGCGCCAGCTATGGGAGTCTCCTCAGTTAAGACGGAGGAGACAGGGTTCCTAGGAACGCCCTGCGTGGGGAGAGGTGCTTCCGCGTGCTCCTCACGCGATCAAGCTGTGAGATCTGCCAGCACAGACGCTGCTACTGTGACCTTAGACTAGCATCTGTGTCACTGTATATGAGACTTGTGCTACTTTTTGAAAGGAAATTGCAGTGCTTTTGCAGGGACTGGAAACATCTTAGATAAAAGGACCTCCTTTCTGTTAAAGGAAACAAAAACTGACATTTTAACTAGTTGAATTGGAATTTAAATCGAATGGCTGTATTAAAGAATGATCTAATTTTTTAAGTGTGAGAGATCGGCGATGATCCACGTGGGCTACATTTTCTCAGCAAGAGGATATCTTCTTAACTAAAGCAGAATCCAATTTTTATTCATAACTGATTTTGCTCAAAATTACTAAGAACGTGAAATGTATGCTGGTATTCCTAGTGAATGACCTAGTCACACAGGTTAGATGTTTATAATGATCCTCAAAACTTCCATTTTAAACCGTATTCCTCTATTTGGTGGGGCTCAAGGCTTAGAAAATCGTTGAGTGATTTAACAGTTTATTGGATTTTTTGGCAGTTGTGCTGAAGAAAATAGGACATCTCGGTGACAGATATCCCAAATTACTGAGGTGAGTCCTAATGTCTGTAAAAATTATTAGAGTTAGGGGAGAGAATCACCTGGAAAACTTTTCAGTGGATCATAAATAAATACTAGAATGGTAGTTGGAAGATGTTTTGTTTGGTCAAGGATGCAAATGAATCCATATAATTAGCTTCTGGGTATTATATTTTAGAATGAAATCCCAAAATTAGAACATCCTTATGGATTTGTTTACTCATTCATATTCTCATTTCTGGATTTTTGACTTAACATTTTTATTTTGAAACATTTTGAACATTTTTATGAGGTTTTTTTCTCCCTGATTTAAAAATTTCTCATATAGAAGCAATCTTGTTCATTAGAGTGTTTAGGAGTGAGGCAGTGTTCTTAAGGACCTTATAAAACAAACAATGTAATATTACTGAACTCACTTTCCAGGAGGTAATCATCTGTACTTCCACTACTGAATTATTTTTTCCAGTCATTCTCACTGTCACCCAGACTGGAGTACAGTGGCACGCTCACAGCCACTGGAGCCTCAGCCTACTGGGTTCTTCCTCCTGCCTCAGCCTTCCAAGTAACTGGAACCACAGGTGCTCGCCTCCACGCCCAGCTAAATTTTTTTTTTTTTTGTAGAGACGAGGTCTTGCCAAGTTGCCCAGTCTGGTCTTGAACTGTCTTGCTTTCGCCTCCCCAAGTACTGGGATAACAGGCGAGAGCCACCATGCCCGGCTGCACTACTGAACTTTAAACTCATTATCTGATTGTGATCCAAATAATCCATGTCAGTGGGCATTTGGAAATTACTGAAAAGCCCAAAGAAGAAAACAAAAATCCCTTGCATTTCCTCCACCAAAAAGATAATCACATCTTATACTGTACTGATATATATTATATAGAGGGTGCTCTCTTTTTTGTTGGTTTTTTGTTGGTTTTTGTTTTACAAAATATTATTCTAGTTGTGCTCATTTGTTACCTGTACTTTTGTCTTTGGGAAAACATTTGGAACGTTGGAAATGTTTTGTTCACAAAGTGTCTTTCATGTCTTTATAGTGTTTTATAACATAGGTGTACCATAATTTATATAGCCTGCTAATTTTTCTATGATAGCACTATTATGTCAGTGAGCATCCTTGTACATGTTTTGTGAAATATTGTACCTAAGAACATCAGCCACTAAAATTTCCAAGTATCTAGATATTCTTCACATCCCTGATTATTTCTTTGGAGTAAATTCCTGGAATTGGAAATAAAAATCTGAAGGGATATATTTAGGACTTTTACTACTTGCACCGTTGTCTGTCAGAAAACCTTTCTTTTATAGCACTTTTATTTATTGTCCTTTTAATTGCTTTTCCCCCCAATTTTCTGGTTTGTCTTTCTTCCTTTCCTTCCCTTCTTTCAGCTGGAGTCTAACCCTGTTGCCAGGCTGGAGTGCAGTGGCACGCTCATGGCCACCGCAGCCTCGACCTGCTGGGCTCAGGTGATTCTTCTGCCTCAGCCTTCCAAGTCGATGGAACTACAGGCACATGCCACCACACTTGGTTTATTTTTTGATTATTGTAGAGATGGAGTCTCACCAAGTTGCCCAGGCTGGTCTTGAACCCTTGGGCTCAGGCAGTCCCCTCACCTGGGCCTCCGAAAGTGTTGGGATTACAAGTGTGAGCTTCTACCTGGCTTTTCTGATTTTTCTTTAGCTTTATTTTTGAATGTCTCTCCTGGATCTCTGTGTATTCAGGTAGAAATATCACAGTCTTTAGTTATAGATACAGTAAAATAATTGGGGAATTTTTCTTGGACCTTCGTAGTGATTTTTTTTTTTAGACTGCTTTTTTCACTTAAGAGCAGGTGGGCATTTATATAGTGAAACATTTTATTACACAAAAGTGACTTTAGCAATACTAAGAACAAATTGTTTTTATAGTATATTTAGCTGAGTTTAACAATGTTGTGTTTCCCAGTGGCCCTTTCTAACATTTTCCATCTTTAGTGTGCATTGATGCCCTTAGTGCTTTTTTAGCCTCATAGGACCCTTTACATGCGACTCACCACACTTTCTTTGCAGTTTTTGGCTCTTCTCGTTTGAGACTCTGACAGGCAGCAACTGTTTTAATCATTGTTATCTTCTACCTGATAAGTATAAATATTAATGAATCTGTGCATATTTGTGTACAAAATTTGTGAAATAAGCCAATTTATGGCTTTTAACAGTAATTCTTTTCCAAAAATTAGTATTGTTTCACAGTTGCTGTTTAACCTTCAAATTTTTAATATTCCAAATATTTAATACTGAATTGATTTGTTAATAAAATGTAAATTTAGCAATCCATTAAGAATGTATCAGAGTACTAGTTTTTAGGACTTTGTAATTCCTCAGTCCTTTTTTAACAATTTTATGCTGTCTTTTTTTTTGAGTTGGAGTCTCAGTCTGTCACCCAGACTGGAGTGCAGTGGCCGCTCCCGGCCACCGCAGCCTCGACCTGCTGGGCTCTGGCGATCCTTCCGCCTCAGCCTTCCAAATAGCTGGAACTACAGGCACACGCTACCACGCCCGGCTAATTTTTGATTTATTGTAGAGATGAGGTCTCGCCAAGTTGCCCAGGTGGGTCTCGAACCCGCAGGCTCAGACAATCCACTCATCTCAGCCTCCCAAAGGAGAAATGTAGATGAATATTAACAATTACTAGACCATTTCTTTGGTATAAATAAATGAAATTATGATAGAATTGTATTTCTGTAACTTATCTCAATGAGTTCAAACTAATGAGTCATAATTGTCAAATTTTTATTGTTTCTATGATATAAAGCTATGTTGAAAGAAGGGGGTGGGTGCAGTGGCTTACACCTATAATCCCAGCACTTTAGAAGACTGAAACAAGAGGATTACCTGAACTGAACCTGTGGATTTGAGACCAGCCTAGGCAACATGGTGACACCCCGTCTTTACAATAAAATCAAAAAATTAGCTGGGTATGGTGGTGTATGCCTATAATTCCAGCTACTTGGAAGGCTGAAGGAGGATTGCCTGAGTCCAGCAGGTTGAGGGTACAGTGGTCGTGAGCATCATGCCACTGCACTCCAGGCTGGGTGACAAGAGTGAGACTCTGACTCAGAAAAAAAGAAGGTTGTTTTGTTTGATCAAGGGTTCGAATGAGGGTATGTGATGGCCGAGCTTGGTGGCTCAGCCTGTAATCCCGCGCTTTGGGAGGCTGAGGTGAGTGAATTGCCTGAGCTCGCGGGTTTGAGACCCGCCTGGGCAACTTGGCGAGACCTCATTTCTACAATAAATCAAAAAAATTAGCCAGGCATGGTAGCGCGCTCCTTTAGTTCCAGCTACTTGGAAGGATCGCCGGAGCCCAGCATGTCAAGGCTGCGGTGTCCGGGAGCGGCCACTGCACTCCAGTCTGGGCGACAGAGTGAGACTCCAACTAAAAAATAAATAAAAAAAAAGAGGGTATGTGATTAGCTTCCTTATGTTGTATTTTACACTGTAATCTCAAAATGAGGACATTTTTATGGATTTGTTGACCCATTCATGTGGTTTCCATTTTTATCACAGAACACTTTGAGCATGTTTATTTTTATTTTTGC
>CAUYQG010246655.1:0-18610 GCA_963574415.1 Tarsius wallacei | reverse complement strand
TGGGCTCCGGCGATCCTTCCGCCTCAGCCTTCCAAGGAGCTGGAACTACAGGCGCGCGCTACCACGCCCGGCTAATTTTTTTTGATTTATTGTAGAGATGAGGTTTCGCCTGCCCAGGCGGGTCTCGAACCCACGGGCTCAGGCAATCCACTCACCTCAGCCTCCCAAGGCGCGGGATTACAGGCTGAGCCACCGAGCCCGGCTTTGGTTTGGTTTTTTGTGTTGTGGGTTTTGTGTGTGTGTCGGGGGGCGGGGTGTTGCTGTTGTTGTTTTGAGTTGGGGTCTCACTCTCTTGCCCAGGCTGGAGTACAGTGGCACAGTCATGGCTCACCATAGCCTCAACCTTCTAGGCTCAGGCGATCCTTCCACTTCAGCAACCTGAGTAGCTGGGCCTACAGGTGTGTGCCACTACACCTGGCTTCCCTGCCCCGCCCCTTGCCCCCTGCCCCAGAGGTGAGGTTGGCCTCTATGTTGCCCAGGCTAGTCTCAGACTTGTGGACTCAGGCAATCCTCCCACCTCAGCTTCCCAAAAGTGTTTGGTTTACAGGAGTAAGGTGCCATGTCTAGTCTTTGTCTGGCTTTAGATACTAAAAAATTTATGTCTTTGTATTGGCAGAGCTGAATCGTCTGTCATCTTCTGATGAAATCATGTGCATTCGTAGAAAATGTGCTTCTGGGACTCTTTTACAAAAGTGCTTAAGCAATCCTTTTGGTGCCCAGATAGCATGATTAATATATGGTGTTTGAACTTTTTGTTCATACTTTTGTTATTGCTATTGTCATTGCAGAAATAAAATTAACCCCTTAATTCAATGCTTAATGTGTACACCAAGTGGTTTGCCTATTACACTGCGAAAATAGGATAATGAGGTGGTTTTAGAAAAACAAAACAAACAAGGATACCAATAGCTCAACATCCCCAGAGCAGATGTTCTTAGACACAAGGAAAAGTGGCTGAGGCTTTCTAATGTGTGTGAAAATGGAGTGTACTAGAAATGTGTCAGGTCATAACAAGGAGTCTCTGTAGCCAGTGCTGCAGTCACACTTCCACATGGAACTGGCCTGGTGAGGTGTTATTTCTACCACCAACACCATGCTCTGCCCAGAAATTGGGTACTGCCCCACCCCTGCTCCCTTCTGTCTCTAGCGTCAGGTTCAAATTCCTGGGTATGTCCCACCTTCCAGCTCTATCACATTGAAGATTAGGTTTCCACCTGTGACTTTGATCAGGACACAAACATTCAGACCACAGTAACTGGTCAGCATTGGCCACGGAGTGGTTCCTACTGGTCTTGGTTGGCCTTCAGCCCCTGGCTCGGTGACTGCAGGATGGGAAGTGTGTGGTATAAAGGGTGTCTGAATGGGAAGCAGGGGGTCTCAGGCTGCATGGAGTGTCAGCATGCTAGAGACAGACATTGCAGCTGTAATTTACTGTGCATGTAAAACACCTAGAATAATGCCTAGCAGGTATTAATGTGCTCAGTAAATGTCAACTGTTGCCACGATTTTTTATCAGCCACTTCACTTGCTTATCTCTTTCATTCAAGGTAGGCAGCCTCATTTTGCAGCTGAGGAAGCGGCAGCTTAGCAAAGTTAAGTGACCATGCAGAGCTGGAATTCAAGCCTGAGTCGCTTATTTAACCTCAGATATGCAGAATTGGATTCGTCGTAGTCCTTGATTCAGGACATGTTTCCTTCATTCCTCTGTGGTCCGTTGTTTCATCTCTTAGTGTTATTTTGTTTGTTTATGCTAATAGAATAAGCACAGGTGAACTCACCATTCTGCACAAGAAGGAGAGCATGGGATCTACCTCCCCACCTCTTTTCCCCTCCCTCTCTTCTTCCCAGATTCCCTATGCCCATTCTGCCTCTACTGCCTGGAAGCTTTTGTCATTCAAGCCCTTCCACAGTGTGATTCTTTCCAGCCTTTTATTTCTCTGATCTTCTCCCATCACAAACTGTTTCCAAGGTCACGTTCTGCTTCTTAGCTCTGTGGCTTTGGCTCCTATTGGTCTTTCTTCTTAGAGTCTTTTGCCTCTCACAAGGATCTCAGCTTTTTGAAGCCTTTCACATCTTTTGAGGTTCTACTTTTCTTTTCCGTGAGGTCTTCTCTGAGGGCGAGTAACCTCTCTCCCTCTGAAGTTCTACACATACTTGGCACACAGTAGGTGTCCAGATGTTCATCAAATTGAAATCCAGCTATGTATGGTCCTATTCTGCAGTAAACCAGAATTCCTGGGTTAGAAAAAATGCTATTTTTCATCTTAGCAAATTCCACCCTACCCAGCACTATGCCTCGCTGAATGCTATGGGCCTAATAAATTTATTAAGCATGATTCAAGAAGAAAGCATTGGGATGAATAATATCTGGCAGAATGTCCTATGAAATATTTCTCATATGTTATAAATATACACCAACAAAAATACACAGATGTCTACCAACCACTTTTTATGTGCTCACAAGGCACTGGCTGTATAATGGCAACTAAAACCCACAAAATTCCTGCTGTCCTGGGATGTGTGTGTTACGTTAGTGCAGGGGAAGAGATCGCGTGTGTGTGCCTATAGTGTCAAGAATACAATCAGATGAAGCCAGCTAGAGGAGCAGAGAGTGATCGGGCAGGCATGTTCTTGAGAAAGGTCCTCTAAGTGCCCCAGGAAGAGCCGGCAGCAAGCTCAAGGAACACTGGAGTCCTGAGGGCTGGATGGTGAGAAATAAGGCCTTTGGGGTAAGAACATTCCTGCATTTCATAAACAGCTCTGAGTTCTCTTAGGCGGTTTGTCCTGGGCAGAGACCTGTGACTAACTGGACACAGAATAGACATGGAGTTTCCTCATCCCGAAAGCCTTTTCTCTCTAGGTGTTTGGGCATCTTTGTTTGCTTGTGTGTTTGTCGCTACACCTTATCTTTGGCACTGCATGTGTACTTTCCGTTGTCCAAGGCAGTTTTGAGTTTTTACTACTTTTAGGCAGGTAAACTTTGTTTCATTGGCTATTTTAAAAATTCACGGTGCAGGTTTGATTATGCTTCGAAACTCTTACCACTCTGACAGATACATTGGTTAGTTGCCAAGATTTGCCATCTATAGCACTATCTTTGGTCACCTTCGAACCCTTCTGGTATTCCTGCTGTGGTCACTTCTCAGAAGCTCTTGCTAATCATACCCAGGCCAATCTGCAATTGAAACACTCAGACTTATATGTTAAATTTGTAATCAGAAGTCACATATTGATTTCAAAATCAATATATACTTTAAAAATAACACTCCAGGGTTAGAAGCTCAAGGAGGAAGGAACCCTCACTCACGTTCATCAGGTGCAGCCTCCTATTCAAGATTCACATCTTGGCAAAATGTTTATATTTGTATCGCAGTCTAGGGTTTAGTGAACCATAAAAAGCTAGATGCTAATACAAACAAAAGTCACCCCAAAACATATTTCAGCTGATTTAAAAGGAAACAAAGCAGATGGTGATTATTGTGAAAAGAACTCTTACTGGGCTAATTCTTTTATTTTAATCTCCACTTATCCCAATCCTTTTATTGGTATGTTCCAATACACTCCAAATCTACTAGAAACATATTATCAGAACACAGTTCATTTCAGCCCTAACTCTTTCAGACCATTGTAACTGTGGGAGGAAGAAAGATTTAAAAAGCGTTTCTCAGTGTTGCCTACAACTTCACTTAATCTTTTCCAAAATTTGACTATCTACAAATCAGTTCATAGTGACTTTTTACAGAGATTTGACAATACAATGGTCCTGTCCTGCTTGCATTTTTCAAATACAGTCACATTCTGACAAGACTTTGTTATTTTGGGAAGTCCTTGCTTGCAAACAGTTAATCTGCCAAATAGGTTGGGTAAAACTCTGTCCCCCGGTTCCATGATTGCTTTATATTAGATTAACAGATAGCAAAATGGAGAGAATCTCAGAAGTACCCAAAAGCCTAAAAGGCCAAATAAAATTTGGGAAGCTTCCTGGTGAGTCTAATTGACCATTTTGATGAGCAGGACTCACTGAACCAGTAGATAATCCTCTTCACTCCACCCTAGTGTTGGGGGGAAGAGAGGAGATGCACAACAGGAGCTAGATAAGTATAAACTATTCTCCAGCAATCCAGTGTGAGTCTTGGGAGAAAAACTGTATTTTTCTTTTTTTTTTTTTTTTGAGTTGGAATCTCACTGTCGCCCAGACTGGAGGCCACTGCAGCCTCGACCTGCTGTGCTCCGGCGATCCTTCCACCTCAGCCTTCCAAGGAGCTGGAACTACAGGCGTGTGCTACCACGCCCGGCTAATTTTTGATTTATGGTGGAGATGAGGTCTCACCAAGTTGCCCAGGCAGGTCTCGAACCCGCGGGCTCAGGCAATCCACTCACCTCAGCCTCCCAAAGCACTGGGATTGCAGGCTGAGCCACCGAGCCTGGCTCTGTATTTTTCTAGTATTTTCAGACTAGTACATAGTGTCTGTGTTGTCTCCATTTTTCTGTGGCAAATAAAGGACTTACGAGCAATGCAAAGAAAGTTCTCCCAGGCGGGGCCTCCAGGGAGAAAGGAGGTGTGAGTTTCACCAGGCATAAACCACAGGAAGACACAACGTGGTTCCATGTGGAGCGAGAGCCGGTTCCACCACACCGGTCATCCCAGGCGCTCTGTACTTGAATGAGACCGTTTTGGCGGACACTGCAGAGAAGGAGAAGCTGTGTGGGGTCACCACTGCTGCTGCCTAGAAACCTCTTCCCAGGAAGGCTGCTCATCCCAGTTGTCTGTGGCAGCTAGAACCCGTCTCTCTACCCGTGTTCGCCACCTCACTGCTACTTTTGCTTCTAAGACATGCAGTCAGATGCTCTGGAAGCTTTCTCTACCTCTCCCCGCAAGATTTGCCTTTCTAAATGTCAAAAATAAGAAAAATCTGTAGATTTGTTTTTCTTTCATTAAAATTCATTTGTAGCCGGGTGCAGTGACTCATACCTATAATCCCAGCACTTTGGGAGGCTGAGGCAAGCGGATTGCCTGACCCACGGATCCGAGACCAACCTGGACAACATGGCGAGACCTAGGCTCTACAATAAATCAAAAAATTAGTCAGGCATGGTGTCACATGCCTGTGATTCCAGCTACATGGAAGTCTGAGGCGGAAGGATCACCTGAGCCCACCAGGTCAAGGTTGCAGTGACTATGAGCATGCCATTGCAATCTAGCCTTGGCAGCAGAGTGAGACTCCAACTCAAAAAAAAAAAAAATTCAATTATGTCCAGATAGGGTGGCTCACGCCTGTAATCTCAACACTTTGGGAGACCGAGGTGGGAGGGTCACTTGAGGCCAGGAGTTTAAAACAAGTATGGGCAACATTGTGAGACCTCATCTCTACATGAAATTAAAAAATTAGCTGAGTATGGTGGCACACACCTGTAGTCCCAGCTATTTGGGAGACTGGGGTGGGAGGATCACTTGAGCCCAGGAGTTCAAGACCACAGTGAGCTATCACCATACCACCGTACTCTGGCCTGGGCAACAGAGCCAGACCCTGTCTCATAAATAAATGAAATTTATTTATGACATTAGGCATTGCTTTCATCTGTTTAGTTTAGCTAGATTCCCATACACATTATCCTTCCTTCATATTGTCCATACGAAGAGAGAGGAATTATACATATGTTTTCTTCTCTTTATAAAAAAAGTCTAATGACTGAAAACTTGGCCTCTAATCTAATCTTCATGACAAACCATGCCATGGGACTGCAGGGCTTACTTCCTATATCCCAGAAACTGGCCAGTGTTTCAGGAACAGTGTATATTTTTCTATTGCACCTTCTTTTTTATTTTCTTTGTGAGACAGGGCTCACTGTGTCCCCTAGGGTGGAGCACAGTGGTGTGATCATAGTTCATGGCAGCCTCGATCTCCTGGGCTCAAGCAGTCCTCCCAGATCAGCCTCCCAAGTAGCTGAGACTACAGGCACACACCATCACACCTGGCTGGTTTTTTGTTTGTTTGTTTGTTTTGTTTTGTTTGTTTTTGGTTTTTTTTAGAGATGGGGTCTCACTATATTGCCCAGACTGATCTCAGACTCCTGGGCTCAAGCGATCCTCTCATCTTGGCCTCCCCAAGTGCTAGGACTACAGGCATGAGCTACTGTATCCAGCCTCTAATTGTGCCTTATTTTAACACAAGTTCACATGTAACTGTAACTAGAAAAGTTTTTCTCAAAGCAAATCAAGCCATCTTGATCTGCGGGGCAGTAATACAGCTAGGACCAACTAACTTTCTCAGGCCACTGGGAGAAGATAGTTTTGCATGGACAAAATATACTCCCTACCACCTGCCCACCTTTACAGAAGATCCCAGGGGCCAAACTGTGTCCAGCATTCATGTGCTTTCCAGTAAATTACCTCTGCAGTTGAAAGTGTACACTGACATGGTCCCCATGCAACTCTCCTGCACCATGTTCCTTTATGTGGAATGAGACCTCCGATCTTCCAACAGTTATGAGGCATCTGCTCAGTGCCAGTCATGGGGCCTAGAAATGCACGTATGAGGGAGTTTCTGGCAAAGAGAACACAAAATAAAGACAAATGTTCAAGGCATAGAGAAGAAATCATGAACACTCCAGGAAGGACCAAGGGTTGCAGATGAAGCTGGGAAGGGAAGATGGACTGCTGAGCTCAGAGCTGTTCACTTCTGTGGGCAGCGGGGGCTTTGAGAACCTGTGAGGAAGTTTTAGTAAGATCAACCCGGTGGTACCACTCACAATTGGTTGAAGGTATAGGAGATTTGGACACATACCTTCTGAGTCCCGTCACTGACTTAGGCCTAAACCAGTCATCACATAGACGTCCTGACTTAATCTTCCCTGTGATGACTCCTGACTGGTAGAAACATCCCCGCGGTCAGCAACATCCTTGCGTTGTCACCCAATGCTCCCCATTCAACCCAGCACTGGGGACCCCACTTCCGTTTCTCAGTGTTGGAAAGAGTGTGATGTGGTAGCCCCAAAACTTTGAAGGCTTATGTCATCTGAAGGCCCAGCAGGGAATCATATTGGTTTATTAAAAAGTTACAGTCACCAATGGCAGCCGGTCAGTGAAGAGTCTGCCCAGGAGGCATCAATGATGACCTGTCAGTGAAGAAAAAATCTGGGCCTCAGGGCAGTACAGAAACTAGCTTTATAGGCAAGCAAGTCAATTAATCAAATTCCTATCCAGTGTTTACAATTACACTGATTAGCTGGGCTCGGTGGCTCAGCCTGTAATCCCGCGCCTTGGGAGGCTGAGGTGAGTGGATTGCCTGAGCCCGCGGGTAACTTGGCGAGACCTCATCTCTACAATAAATCAAAAAAATTAGCCAGGCGTGGTAGCGTGTGCCTGTAGTTCCAGCTACTTGGAAGGCTGAGGTGGAAGGATCGCCGGAGCCTAACAGGTCGAGGCTGCGGTAGCCAAAGCGGCCACTGCACTCCAGTCTGGGCGACGGAGTGAGACGCAAACACAAAAAAAAAAAAAAAAAGAATATGCAACACCAGAGATCCAGTTTAGGAAGAAGTGTCATGAAGCAGCATGAGAGTGAGAGGTAACTTTGAATATATCAAAGCAGGAAAGGGAAAAATACCATAATGTCAAGAAACCTTAGTTTTTGTCAGTAGCTAGCTGGGTGATCTTAAATCAAATAATGAAATCAAGCCGGGCTCAGTGGCTCAGCCTGTAATCCCGCGCTTTGGGAGGCTGAGGTGAGTGGATTGCCTGAGCCCGCGGGTTCGAGACCCGCCTGGGCAACTTGGCGAGACCTCATCTCTACCATAAATCAAAAAATCAGCCGGGCATGGTAGCGCACACCTGTAATTCCGGCTACTCGGAAGGCTGAGGTAGAAGGATCGCCGGAGCCCAGCAGGTCGAGGCTGCGGTGACCGGGAGCGGCCACTGCACTCCAGTCTGAGCGACCGAGTGAGACTCCAACTCAAAAAAAAAAAAAAAATTACAATTACATTGATTACACATTGCTGTCAGCTTTGCTTGGCCACCTGGACCCCCTGACTCATTATTGGGAATATGCACACCCTTTAGAGACCAGCCTTGATCAGAGGCCACTCCTGAGGGAAGAGGGAGGGGGAAACAGTTCATGTCTGGACAATACCCCACAAATAGCCATTTATTTTTGTTGCCAGTGATGTGTATCGATCTGGCATAAGTACACTTGAACATCTCCGGTGGTCTGAATGATGTAAGTCTGGCTGATGCCTCTTTTATTTTTAAAAAAAATCATTTGAGAGGAAACATGACTCACTGAAGTCTGGAAGATATAGAGCCCTTAGAATCGACTTCTAACTTGGCCACATTGAATTTCAAATGGATGTCTTCAGACTTTTCTATCCCAAGATCGACTTCTGGCTTAGAATCTGTTTTGTTTTGTTTTAGCTTGTGATTCTTGTTCCTCCAGCTTTATCGGGGTAGACTTCCCATACAATAGAATTCACCACTTTCAGCGTGTAGTTTAGCTTCTGGCAATTGCATACCATTCTGTGATCACCACCACATTCAAGATATAGAATGCTATTTGTTCCTCATCTGGCAAAGGCTAGACATTTGAATTGTTTCCAGTTTTTGACTGTTAAGAATCTGATTATGATTTTTGGCGTAGATTTGTATATAGTTATAAATCACTTGGTAATTTTTCAGAAGAAGAGCAGTCCTGGGGCCTGGATAGTTTATTGTAATCTCAAAAAGCTCCCAATAATAAGCTTGCAGCTCAGTGCTTCTTTGTAAGAATGCATGATTCTTGCAAGGGAGCTTTGGTAGTAAGAAAGGAAGCAAGTCCATGTGGAGACACTGTCCAGAGAACCAGACACAGACTAAGTCAAAGGACAGTGGATTTGTAACACCCAGAAACATGTGGAAGAGACGCTTCTCCCTCCTGATTCTGCTGGTGATATAATTTATGAGTCCGAGCTCTCCAAGCAAGCGAGTGTTCTGATGCACTAGTGGACAGCCCCACTTGCAAAAACCCTTCCAGTGTGGAGATTGTAGAGTTCTGGTTCCTTCAACTGGATGCATATCTCAGATTTTGTCTTAAGCCATTCAGAGTCTGGCCATCTTGGGAAAACAGTTGAAAGGATTTTCACTTTGCCAAGGTATATGGGGGAGACCCAAAAAACCCAGATTTATCTTTTAGAGGATGGGCCCCTTATAGTACAGTCTAGGCAAGTGTTCTAGGAACCCATTCAGCATCAGTGTACCAGCCAGCGTTGTTGTGAGAGGCTGCACTGCAAAAAAGAGACCCAAGCTGTGGCAGACAGGTGACTGCTCCTTCCACCATAACAGTCAGTACATCTGCCCCCACCACACTGAGTGTCCAGCAATTTTTTACCAAAAGTGGCGTGACCACCCTCCATACCCCACCCTCCCCACTCACCCAATCTTGCCCCAAGCAACTTATCTGTTTTTCCCCAGATGAAAAAAGTCCTCAGAGGGAAACAGTTTGCTGATGTGGAAGAGGTGAAACAAAAAATGGCAGAAGCACTGAAAGGCATCAACACTGACAAATTCAAAAATTGTTTGGGGCAGTGGAAAAAGAGTCCCGATAGGTGTATGCATCAAACAGAGGGTACTTTGAAGGTGACTGAAATGTAAACATGTAAGAATAACTACACAATTTAAAAAAATAAATTCCGGCTTTTTGGGGGGTTTGCCCTTGTATGGGGGGACTGAGGAGGCACAGTGATTATGGTGAGGGGGAGAGAGGGTGCTGACAGTGTCCACAGGGCTAGGCCCTAGCTAGGCTGGTGCTGGAGCCCACCCCGGATGGCACCACCGTGGCTCCCCTTCACCTTCTCCTCCAGGAAGGGGAGACCAGCTGCCACTTTGGTTGGACTTTCTATTTCCAGAGCCAGGCCAGCCGGGCAGCTATCCGTCTATAAAGTAAACAACTATTACTAGAACAAGAACTATAAATTAACTTTTAAAAAACTTTTCAGGTGTCAAATAGGATGACAATAAAAATAAAAATATATTTATGAGAACATCTTTAGAAAACACACTTTGTGGCAGGAAGGAATCATTTGATGCAGTCTTTGGGGGTGATACAAGCCCTGGAAGGTAGCCCCCTCTGCTTCCCAGGGGGGCTTGCTAGAATTGCGTCCAGCCGGTTTCTTAGAGTGGGATAAGTTCATTGGACCCAGAGCTGAGCTGCTGAGGTCGATATAAACACCCTCAACCATGTCTCTGGCATCCCCCTTGTCTGTGTATTCCCTCCAGCTGTCCCTTGTCCTTCAAGTAGATGTTGAACAAAATAGGTAGTCAGCGACAGGTTTGAATGTTTCTGAATTATTCGCTTCCCCGGGCTACTTCTCAGCCGAGGCCAAACCTTGTGCTCCCCTTTCCTCTCTGCCCGGGTCTCACCAGCACCCTCAGGTGGGGGGTGCACTGCAGCATCGGTGAGCACCACCACTGCCCAGCTGGAGGTCCAGGTCTAACAGAAAAGACTCGAATGGGGGCCTGACATCGTTTGTAATCTACATGTTACTTGTAGACCTTCAGAAAGAATGATCCACAAGGAAGAAAGGCAGAAACTGCAACACTGAAAGGATGGAAGGGTAATCGTTGAAAGTATTCTTTTGTTTTTACAAACAGGTTTTTCTTAAATAATCACTGTGTAAAAATTAGAGTATAAGATGATCAAAACACTCAGATGATAAATTGGCAACAAGAATTTTCCCGGAACGTCCTTCAAGGAATGTTGACTCTGAAGTGATTGATGGTAGAGAAATGTGGTGACATAGAAATAAAGATGTTCAGAGCTCAGACCTTAATGATAGCTTTGTTCACTCACTAAGGATTGCCCCCACCTCCCCCACCCCCAAAGAACAATTTTTGGGAATCTTATTCAGTACACGTTGGGATAGGATAGTGAGTAAGGCATATTTACATGGTATACTTCCTCTTTCCTCACATTTTATTACTAAGGATATTGACATGAAAACAGGATCTTTGTATCCAATGAGTTCATCTGCTGCTGATTTCCCCCCAGAAATTCCAGGCTTTGTGACATCAGTGTATATTGCTCTAGGTGTCATTTGAAGCACCGGTATCTGGAAATGATGAAATCCTGAACAACAAAGTTTGTTTTCAGGAAGACAGGCTAGTCGGGAAGGGGAAGGATGCTAAGCGCCACTGAGTGCCTACTGTGTGCCAGGCACTTGTATATTTCATCCGATTATAATGTTTTACTAAGCTGTGCAGTGAGCACAATAGATATCCTGCCAGTCAAAACTTTTCCAGTTTTCCTCAGTGATTTCAACTGTTGCTATGGCATTTCTTGCTGCAGCTCAATTAATTATATGTAAAGTATCAAAGGTGTTGACTTTTAAATCAATATGTAGCCATTTGGATGCTTTTATACCTTGATTGTCATAAAGTTGATGAGGTGTGAAGATACAGCAGTATATATAGGATAAGTCTATGTATCTATGTTTATTGAAATGAAAATAATTCAAAAGAGAAGTCTCAATTCATAAAAAAATTAGTTTTACTTTAAAATATCTGAAAGGAATACATTAAAAAGACGTGTATTATCCCCAGAAATTATCTTGCTCTATTTTATTTCGAATGCAGGCTTCATTTGAAAACTTTGTACTCTAGAAAGTTCCTTATAATAGCAGAAAGTAGGAGAATGAGGAACAAATATTCAGTGCTAGAAGAATAATTGACTAAATCATGCAAAGTTGACGAATTATTCTTACAGACAGTTTCCAACAGCATGGGAGAGTGTTATAATGTTAAGTGAAAAAAATTACAGATCCAACTATGGAATAATTATACATAGAAATAAGAACGTGCTGCAAGAACTCAAGTATATAAAAAAATTCTAAAAAAAAAAAAAAGAAAAAGAAATAAGCATGAAGAGTGAAGTCTGAATGGCAATAAGGAAGGGGGGAAGGGTAACGCTCTATATTCAATATGCATCATCAGCCCATTATCACCTCATGCCTGAAGAGAGCAGAACACATTTGGTTTCTGTTTTCTGAAATGTGTCATTAGCTAGTGTAACCAAAAAGCAAGGCATGAATGAAAATCAAGACAGACCCGGGGTGGGAAGTTAAAGAGATCGGCAGTTTGTCAAACTCAACGTCAACTGCCCCTTTGCCATGAAACGAGAATCTACTGGTTTCTGGGTTCAGGTTGACCAACGGCCTAATCTGAAATCTGATTCTGAAACCAGTTCTTCTTATACAGCATGTTGGACACACATCTGTATTGGGACACTGTTGTAAGCAGTAGCGTAAAAAAAATACGTAAAAAAATAATAAATTTTGGAAAACATATCTTGAGAAGCAGTTTAGAGTTTCCAAGTTTATTCCCCTACTTTAAGTTATTTGACTCGTATAGTAACTCTGGGGTCAATGTCATGGTTATCTCTGCCTCATAGATGAGGAAATCCAGGCTGTGTGAAGTCACATGACCCCTTCCCAGGCCAGTGGAGACCAGCATCAGTCTCAAGCCTTCGGACCCCAGGGTCCTGTCTTTCACCACTGAGACACCTGGCTCAGTGCAACAACTGGTGAAAATTATTCTCGTTGGCTAGGTGCCTACTTTTTATAGTCTCTATGCTTATTGTATTTTTGGCTACATCATAGTTGAACTCTAGGGCTATTGTTTATTAAGGTCTTGATCTCATATGGTGTTTGTAGATTATCAAATGTTGAGTGATAAGCCCCGGTAATGTGATTCCTCATTGTGAAGTCAGTCTACACATAGATCATGGGAATTTTCCCACTGAAATCACCCTGGGGATGGGCTGAATGGTTAGGGGAGCAAAGGCATTTTTCCCTCCTTTCCTCTAGGTTTTAAAAAACCTAAATGACCTTAAATGAAACAATAGTCTAAGAGCTTTGCAGAAACATCTTTGCAGTCTTCTTTGCGGAGGGCCTTGTTGGTTGGCTAAGGAGTTATAGATACTGTATTCTAGGACATGTGGCCCTTAGAGAAACAAGTAAGTTTGTTCCCCTCACCCTTCAGCACTGTTGATGAAATTTGAAGTTAGCCCTAAGAGGCACACAGCTTCTGCACTGCATCTGAACAAGATTTTCACATTCCACCAGGGCAACTTTGTCGAAAACCCATAGAATTCCTCATTTTGATCTTTGGCAAACCCTGTGTCTACCGAAATACAAAAGAAGGAGTTAGAAGTGTTTTTATGCATGTCTCTAGGTAGTGAGTATGTCATGTTCACTGTAGAATTCCTTCGGGTTTGCTGTATGTCTAAAATTTTTTCAAAATAAAATGCTGGGAAAAATCTAGGGGCAAAAGTAGGGGAAAATTTCCATAAGGCAAACTGAGAATGGAAAACCATGTCATATGCTCTGTTAGAAAGAATATCATCGCTACTCATGTTTTCCTTTATTCCTATGTTTCAGACAAGCATATACAAAACAATAAAAAATAGTATATTGCCTGTATAGCCACCACCCAGCTTTGTTCAATCTTAATATTTTATTATAGTTGTTTCCGTTTTACTTACTTTTAATAAATAAAAATTATACATTTTACAGAATATTATAAAATTAAAAGCTACCTTTTAGGTAGGGTGCAGTGGCTTAAGCCTGTAGTCTCAGCACTATGGGAGTCCAAGGCAAAAGGATCACTTGAGACCAGGAGTTTGAGTCCAGCTTAGGCAACATAGGAGACCCTATCCCTACAAAAAGAAAAGAAAACAAAAGCACACTTTACATCCCTCGCTATGGAATTCTGTTCTTCTTCCTTCTTCCCTAAAAGCAAATGTCTTGAATTTCCCTGTTATCGCATAATCATGTCACATAACTTTAGTGTGATTTTTCAAACAGCGAGGGTGATAGCATGGGGTTAAGAGCACTGGTTCTAGAGTCAAATGTCACTAGGCAGGAATGCAGACTGTAGCACTTCCAAGAAAATGGAGATGATTCTTCTAAACCTTCCAAGACTTCTTCATTTGTTCAAAGGGGATAATAATCCCTGCCTTACAAAGTTGCTGTGAGTATTAAATGAGACATGTGGCATTTGCACAGCTCCTGGCAGATGAGCACCTGATGAGCAGTGGCAGGTCAAAGCTGTCATTTCAAGGCCAGGTGCAGTGGCTCACACCTGTAATCCCAGCACTTTGGGAGGCCGAGGCAAAAGGATTGCCTGAGCCCAGGGGTTCAAGACCAGCCCAGGCAATTTGGCAAGACCTCATCTCTACAATAAATCAAAAAATTAGTTGAGCATGGAGGTGTGCACCTGTAATTCCAGCTACTTGGAAGGCTGAGGCAGAAAGATCGCCTGAACCCAGCAGGTAGAGGCTGCAGTGGCCATGAGCATGCCACTGCACTCCAGTGAGCAACAGAGTGAGACTCCAACTCAAAAAAAAAAAAAATAGGGCAACCCCTCGGGTCCCCTCCCACTGTGGGAGCTTTTCTGTCCTCTTAATATATCCTGCTTCCAAAAAAAAAAAAAAATAGCTGTCATTTCAAAATCTATAATGTGGGAGTGTGACTCTTGTCCACTCACAAATCCCAAAGGGAACCAACTTAGTAGCAGAGTCCTTGAGCTGTGAGCAGTCTCAGAGTGCCCATAGGGGTGTCCCTGGCACTCTCCCTTTGCAGCTGGGGAGACTGAGTCCCAGGAGAGGTTAAGGCCTGGACTCATCTGGACCTTGTTGGTAGCCCAAGAGGATGCTGGCATGAGTCCTACTTTAGGGCTCTTACCACAGCCCAGCGCCACCCCACACCACCCTGCCAGCCATTTAAGAGGCTTCTGCTGAGAAAACCCAGGCAGCTTCTGCTTTTGGTTCTCACTGCCTGTGCTATATTGGAAGTAAAAATTTGTTATAAGTATCATCTGGTTGTAATTCAAATACATGATAGTGTTCCTGCAAGAGTCAGTTTATCTCTCAATCTCTCTCTCCTCTTTTTTTTTCTTTTTTTTTTTTTTTGAGTCAGAGTCTCACTTTGTCACCCAAGCTGGAGTGCAGTGGCACAATCATGGCCCACCACAGTCCTGACTTACCAGGCTCAGGCGATCCTTCCATCTCAGCCTCCCAAGTAGCTGGGACTACTACAACTGCACGCCACCACACTGGCTACTTCATCCAGGGCGGCTCTGACCCCCGGAGTCACTGCTGTGGAGTTTTACCAGCACTTTCACTGTAGTCCAGCCTGGTATAGGATCCAGAGTGCCTCCACTCCCTTGGGCCTTGTTTATCGTTCTAGAAGACTCACTTGCAGGCTCTCCATGGACACCCCTAGGGCGTTACCAAGAAGCAGGGGTCCTTGACCACATCCAACCAGTTGTGAAACAGTGGATACGTTTGGGATCCCATCCATCTGTGTTGCTGAGGGCATCCTGGGCTTGGAGCCTGTTCCCGTCAGACCATTTCCTGGAGAAGATTGTCCCAGCCTCACCAACCAGGCTCTTTTCTGCTACGAAACCTCAGCTTGGGGCTTCAGGGTAGAGGGTCTCGGCCTCCTCGCTGCCATCTCTCCCGTGTACAATGACTTAGAAAGGGACGGGGAGGCAGACACTCAACTCATCAGAACCTCAAAGTAGCATGCAATCTGCGAGCCTCTGCCCTGGGAGTCAGAGAACTAGGCAGCCCAAGGACCTGCAAGGGGTGAGAGGTTATTTTAGCTCTCCCTCCTCGTGACTTTATAACAGTTTTAAAGTTTTTCTTTAAGATCAAAGTTTTTCTAAACTATTTTTGACTTATATATTAACAAAGACCCTTTTGTAAATCGTAAGACAATGTTATTGTCAAGAACAGGTGAGTCCATCAAGTCTGTGGCTTACTGACTGTAGGCAAATCACCTTATCTTCTGGATTCTTGCTTTCCCATTTGTAAAATAGAGATGATTCAAAAGCAGTCCTCGAGAACCCACTCTGTGCAAGGCTCTGCCTGGGAATGAGAGAGGCAGGGAGCCCTGCTGGCACGGAGACTTCATTCTAGCAGAGGAGACAGACAAGAATAAGTGAACAAGAGCAGAGAGTGCGCCACGGAAGAAAACAAGGGATGAACCCCTAGAACATGGGTCAGGAGCGGGGTTTAATCAGGGCCCACAGCACGAAACTGTCCTGTTGAGAAGGCGAATCAGTTCAAAGAGGTGAAGAAGTTAGCCAAGTAGATTACAGGGAGAGAAGCCTTCCCTGGAAAGCGGGCCTGAAGCCCGTGGCTGCATGCATAGGGCCTGATGTGAGCACAGAGCCAGAAGGGAGTCGGAGACACTGTCGGGGGTGATCTGGGCCAGATGGGCTTCTGCTGTGAACCAGATGTGGGCACCCTGCAAGTCTGAGCACAGAGTGGCACGGTTCCCAGTCCAACCAGGTCCTAAGAGCGTCGTTCCAGCCGCTGCATAGGGTCCAGCATTGGGAATGAGAGTCAACACAGATAATAGTAGATCGTAGCAGAGTCAGACAGAACCGTGCAGGCGAAGGCACCTTACAGACAACGGAGCGTCGCACAAGAGGTGGGCACAGCTATTTGTTTTCAATTCACAAAAGGGAAAATGATCAATCCCCAAAAAAGGAGCCTGTGAGAGTCAGAGAGGAATTTAAGAAATAAATAATGGTCGCATGGGAAAGTTTCTTCTTTTTTATTTATTTGTTCATGTATTTATTTTTACAAAACAATATGTTTCTGCATCCTTCCAGACAGCTTTCAGCGGCACTTAATGCTTCTTCATGGAGTGTCACTTTTCGTGTGCTAACTGCACTGAAAAGAACAGGCCAGGAGGGACATTTTCCATCAACATGAAAAGTGTTGGGGGATATTTTGATAATCTTATTAGGCTTTCATCCAGCTTTGCCACTAACTGGTACTGCCCTCTCCATCACCAAGTCACCCTTGGGGTTTGAGTTGACTCACCCAGAAGTCGGGGATGGTGCTGTGAGCCCCGCACTCTCCCTGGGGCCCAGCCCCAAGCTGAGAGCCTCCCCCACAGCGGAGCCTCCACACCACATTCCACAGTTTGAACAGTAAGAAACAAGGTTCTTATCTGTTGAGGAAGGCAGCGCCACCAGTCAGGATGACTGGCCCCATTGCGTCTAGTTTAGGCATCATATGTTCCCGCGCACGTGACAGCCCAGAAGGCCTTTCCCTTAGAGCCACAGATGACAACCCATGAAACGGGCTAGACGGTACGGAAGCCAGAGTCCCAGCAAGCAGAGGAGCAGGAGTACATGAGCATGCGGTTGTGGTGGGGCGCCCAGAGGGATTCTCAGCTAACGGGCCCAGGAAGCAGCCAGATGGCATCTCACTTTGTGTTCCCAGAGACCAGCACAGAGCCTGGAACACAACCGATGCCAACAAATGGTAGAACTGAAAGCTCAGCCAGACCACAGCCAGAGTCAAACCCTCTGTGCTAGAATCAATAGTCTTCTAAAAAGGTGACACATTTGCAGTGGAGAATAGTTATTTTCAACCATGAGATGGCTAAGAACCAACTTGAAAGACGCAGCAGGACAGACAGTGAAGAATGAATGAGAAACCTCCCGTGTAGAGGATCTGGTCAGATTAAGCAACGAATTGGTTCTATGGGTAAATTATATCAGCACAGAATCTAAAATATCCCTGCAGACTCTTCGCAGAGGCTGGGAAAGGAGCAACAGGACGCAACAGTCAGGTTAGCATCCAAGAAGGCTGGACACACCCTCTTACTCTTGGGGGGTGACCTGAGCATGCCCTTCGCCCTTGCTGAGCCTCCATGAAGACGGTAATACCATCTGCCTGGGGGCCTGCTGTGAGAATCACTTAAGCGAGTGTGTGAGACGGAGTCTCATGCAGAGGGCCTGGGTCCTCAAGAGGCTCCGTGAATGTTGCCTTGACATCATCCCTGTCAGCATGGAGGTGATGGGGAAGCAAAGGAAAGGCAAGACAGAGTTTTCTGCCACTGCCTTATCATGCCTTAGGAAGATGTCAGACTTCTAGAAGGAGATTCCTTAAAGACAAGGCTTGAAATGTAGACTCCAAATTTTGACCACAAGTGGGCCAATGTGCCTTGTATGATGGATTTCATGTACTGTGCCAAGTGCCTTTGGCAATGGAAATACTGGAGACAGTGCAAAAATAAAAAACAACAAACTGCCCTGAGGGCCCAGAGCTCTCTCTCAGTCCAGAGCATTCACCCAGCTAGGCCCAGAATTCCACTGGGTTTTCTCTTGGGGCTGTATCCACTGCAGACAGGAGAGCCCAGAAAGCCAAGGGCTCAGTGCTGGGAGGGAGAGAGGAGTTCCTCTCTGTTTCCTAATTTGTCCATTTCTGGCAACACAGTCCTACTTCCCATGTCCTCTCACTCTGCTGCATGGTCTGAACTCACTCCTTTCCTGAATATGCCATCTGTCCCTCTGGGAACCCACATAACCCTCTTCCTCACCCACAGAAGCACGACATGAACCAACAGGGATCTAAAATAGTCCTGTAGACCAGCAGTCCCCAAGCTTTTTGGCATCAGGGACCAGTTTTGTGGAAGACAATTTTTCTATAAACCAGGGGGAGGAGGGACAGGTGTGCACTTTTTAAAAATTGTTATAGCCGGGCTCGGTGGCTCAGCCTGTAATCCCGCGCCTCTGGGAGGCTGAGGTGAGTGGATTGCCTGAGCCCACGGGTTCGAGACCCAC
>CAUYQG010246644.1:0-11834 GCA_963574415.1 Tarsius wallacei | reverse complement strand
CCGTGTTTACACAAATTAAATTAAATTTAAAAATTAGCCAGCCAGGCACAGTGGCTCAAGTCTGTAATCCCAGCACTTTGGGAGCCGAGGTAAGAGGATTGCCTGAGCCCACAGGTTCAAGATCAGCCTGGACAACATGGTGAGACCTTGTCTCTATAGTAAATCAAAAAATTAGCCAGGCATGGTGGCGTATACCTGTAGTTCCAGCTACTTGGAAGGCTGAGGTGGAAGGACCGCCAGAACCCAGCAGGTTGATGTTGGGGTGGCTGCGAGCGTGCCACTGCGCTCCAGCCTGGGTGATGGAGACTTCAACTCAAAAAAAAAAAATTAGTCACGACTGTATTCCCAGTTACTCAGGAGGGCCAAGGCTGGTGGATCGCTTGAGCCCAGGAGTTTTAGGATGCAGTGAACTATGATCATGCCATTACATTTTAGCCTGGGTGACAGAGCGAGACCTCGTCTCTAAAAAAAAAAAAAGGAATTGGGAGCAAAGCGTGCATCCACAGCAGGCACAGGAAAGGCTTCAGAAGGGTGTGAAATTCAAGCAGGGCTTTGAAGGATGAGTGAGTTTGGGGGATGAAGGGATGAAGGCAAATGCCTTTCTGGCTCCTCCCACTTTCAGGCACTTCAGGTAAAGAGAACATGAGTGGATGTTTTGGGTTGCAGAGGGGGCCCGAGTGGAGCTGGCGAGAGTGAACGGGGAGTCCTTAGGCCTAGAAACCATGTTCTGTGAGGATTAGGCTGGGGATAATGAGCTTGGAAGGCACAGGAGAGGCAGTGTCAGTCTGCCAACTGTCCAGAGGCGGGCACGTAGCTTGCTCTGTGTCTCTGTCAGCCAGGAATGAGTGCTCCTGACTGTGAGCGCAATGCCTTAAACCATCAGGGATTTCTTGTCCACAAGAGGCCTGTAGCAGCAGACTGGGGGTTGGGCGGCTGCGTAATTATGCCACTGAGGACACGGGCGTTCTCTTTCCAGTCGTAGTGTGTTGCTTAGTATGTTGGCTTTTCATGCTCTTGCTTGGAGTCATGAGCGACTGCTAGAGCTCCAGGTATCCTGTCCATGATGAAGAACGGGGGGAGGGGGAGAGCCAGGAGCTTTCTTCTGCCATCCATTAGTTTTATAAATAATCACGTAGCTTTGCCAGAACTTGCTCTCACCCCCGCATAGTTCTATCTGAATGGTCATTGTTGGGTCACGTGACCACCTCTACCACAGGAGAGCCTAGGAAAATGGGTATCAGGTGCATTAGATTCTGCAGTGGGAGGAGGCCAGGAACAAAGGTGTTGGGAGTGGTTATGAATCGGCAGCCAATAGTGTCTGCTGTGGTTCACCCTGGGAACCCACAAAAAGCCAGACTGTGGCCAATAGCTGCCTTTGGACATCAGGTATGGAAGCAGAGGCTAGATGGCCACTTGGCAAAGGGTGCTGCCAGGGGTATTTCTGCAGGCAGCAGGATTGAAGGGTCTGATCATCACATTTGGGTGACCTGGGGATCATGGCTCTCTAGAAGGATATGTCTTGTTTAGCTGAACAGCTCTAGACTTAGTCTAAGCAGTCATCGACTACAGCATACAGGCTGCATGAGTGTAGTTGATGCCCGCTTGGGCGCCTATTAGGAGGTAACGAAACCAGCCTCTCTATACAGCTGAGTTGGTGAGTAGCATTTAGTAAAGCGGCAGGGCCATCTTTGCCCCTTGACGCTTCCTCACGCAGCATTTGTAGCTACCGTCTGTGTCCTTAGGGTCCTGGTCTTCAATACAGGAAAATGCCTCTCTTTCTTCCACCAGGGATTCCATGGGTCAAAGCACCTCCTGTGATGGCATGAAAGGACTACAGGGGAGAAGAGGAGAGCGTGTGTGAAGCTTCTTTCATGGGTGGTTTCCAGTTGACTTTCCATATGTGTTTTTTGTTGTAGCAACTTGGAGGAGAACTGCTGCGTGCGGCCCCTCTACATTGACTTCCGCCAGGATCTGGGCTGGAAGTGGGTGCATGAACCGAAGGGCTACTATGCCAACTTCTGCTCAGGCCCCTGCCCATACCTCCGCAGTGGAGACACGACCCATACCACGGTACGGAGCGGGGCTCATGCAGTTGAGGCATTGGGCCTGAGCCGGTCAGGCCAATGCTAAAAAAGAATGAATGAAGTACTGAGTGTTGAATGAGCGGGTGATGATGGTCTTGTCTTGGTCACATTCTGCCCTTTAAAATTCCTACCATAGTTCCAACCAGGCTTTTTATTTGCTTCGCCTAAAGCTTTTTGTACCATGGCAGTTAACTGACTGCCACATGACACCCTGCGTGTCAGAGGTGGGTGCCCGTGGCTGGTACAGAACCCTGGGGCAGAATGGCGCCTGCCATTAGTACAGGATGCCGATAATTCAGCCTCTCACATGTAGAAAACTCCCAAAAGACAACGAAAAACTCATAGAAGCAGCCAATACGGAATGCTGGGAAGAGAAAGTGGGCGGTGGGAGAGTCCACAGCCTCTGAAACTGGCTTGTCTTTCCCTCCAGGGGAATCAAAAATAGGGCAGCCATTTGTGAGGTGTGTTTCTTTCTTCTCGTGATTTCTTTATTCATTATGTATTATTTCTTTCTTCTCATTATTTCTGCATCCTGTCTGGGGCCCTGTGCTTACGAAGTGGCCCAAGGCAATGTTTAGCAAGAACACCTCTCACTCAAGCGATCAGTTACAGATAGGAAGACCGATTTTGGAGCTGCTGTCTTAGCAGCCAAGAGACTCTCATTATCGATACAAAGTCCCCTGATAACTGCTGTATGATGACCACACTCAGGCAAGCACAGTTGTTCTCACCAAGGTGATCAGTGACAGGGAGGCAGGCCCACGCAGGGGCTCTTTCTTAGAGAACGTCACTGTCCGTTTCGCCCTCGCACGTTGCATCCCATTGCTGCAATGGACAGCAAGGAGCACTCACCCAAACCGTGTTCCAGCAGCTCCTCTTCGGTGGCATGAGGCCATTCCACACTTGCTCAGTCTCGGGCCACCCCTAGAATCTGTAGAGTTCCTGGCTCCAGGCCTTTCCTGGAGCATGACTTTCCAGTCTCCAAATGACTGTCCCTCCCCAGGTGCTGGGCATGTACAACACCATGAATCCGGAAGCTTCTGCCTCCCCCTGCTGCGTGCCCCAGGACCTGGAGCCCCTGACCATCCTGTACTATGTCGGGAGGACCCCCAAGGTGGAGCAGCTCTCCAACATGGTGGTGAAGTCCTGTAAGTGCAGCTGAGACCCGCCCGCGTCAGAGCAAGGGGAGAGAGAACTGCCGCTGCCTGACTGCCCGCACCTCGGGAAACACGCAAGCAACAGACCTCACCTAGAGGCCTGGAGCCCGCGACCTTTGGCTCCAGGCAGATGGCTGAGATGGAGGTTTCCTTCTGGGACATTTCTCTTTCTTGCTGGCTCTGAGAATCACTGTGGTAAAGAAAGTGTGGGTTTGGTTAGGGGAAGGTCGCACTCTCCAGAACACAGATTTTCTGTGATGCCGACAGAGTAAAAGGGAGGGCGCATGGACACGTCGTGTGGCAATGGGACTGGGGCTACCCGAGGGAGGAGGAAGGGCAGAGAACGGCCGGCCCGGCCGCGCTGGAAGACACTGCAGTCTGAGGTCAGATTTGCTCATTGCTGTACCACATCTGCTAGAGGGCATCTGGATTACGTTACACAAGGCAAGCATCTTTTTCAGTTAGGTTCCCAAGACAGACTCCCAGCATATCTCGTACTACTTGGGATTAGGGACAAATCTGTTGGTTTTACAAATCGTCCTCTCCACGTCAGTTAGCATCGTAGGTCGCCACAGGGAGAAAATCCAGGTGTAGTTCAGGGCCATCCCCTCCATTGGGCCTTTTGGACACGTGAACTCAGAAGCAGAGGGTGGGCATTAACCATCTCCTACCTGTGCTCTGGGTCCCTCCTCTCCGTCGACCATGTTTCTTTCTCCTTGGACATTTGGCTAGATGCCTTCCAGGTCAGGGTGCACGTGTCTGAATTGTGGGTCCATGCAGCCTCGGGGCATTATGGGTTCTCCCCTCTTCCCCCAAGAAACTGTTTATTTGGTGTTCCTGGAAGCAGGTGCTACAGTGTGAGGCACTTGGGGCAGCTGCACGTGTGCCGCACGGTGACTTGGCCCCAGACACATAGACTGAGGTATAAAGACAAATACAAGTATTACTCTCAAAATCTTTGTATAAATAAATATTTTTGGGGAATCTTGGATGACTTCATCTTCTGGAAGATTGTTGCTACAACTGTAAAAGCCTTTTTCTGGGGTACATGTCTGACTCAATAACTACCCTTAGTTCCCCTCAAGCCCATGTCTGCATCTACTAGTTAGAGGGCAATGGAGTCTGAGGCAGGGGATCTCTCAATCATCAAACACATTGCTGAGGTGGACTCCCTACGCAGTGCTCCTCACTGTGCGACTTCTGCCATCTGTGAAGACTGCATGGCTGTCTGTGCTCCTCCCTTGCAGAGAACGTTATTCTTAGACACACAGAGGCGGTGGCTCAGGTTTGCAGAAAGCATACGCCTTTGACCTCCATGTAACCATGTGCATAATCCCTGGTGCAAGTCCTTGTAAATGAAAAGGTGGTGTGTATGTTACCAACCATTTTGGGAAACCTCATCTCACCCCCCATGTCAGTTGAGAATTAGAGAAACTGACAGTGGCAAATGGCCTAAGAAGATGAGGCTAATTCTGTCATCAGGTCAAGCTTCAAAGAGCTAGCCAGGGGCCCCCTTTTGACAGCGGGCCTCTTCAGGGCTTCAGGAATGGGAGGGGGCAAGAATGCCCGATCCCAGAACAGTGCAGGATCCTGCTGGGCCATCTGCAGGGCAGGAGCACAGAGCTGGAGGCCACCTCACAGCTCCCGAGAAGCATATCCCTCTAGAGAGATCACTTTACCACTGGTCATCAAAGGCCACCTGAGGCTAACATTTGCAAAAGGAAGATTGTGCATGATGTGTTCATGCCTTTGTGTGTGCAGGGACGTGTGTGCTTTGCTCCTTCTGGAGTTCTCTAAGACTGAACTCCCAAGCTTGGTCAGCAAGACTTCTTACCTGTTCCGTCCAAGCCCAGCCTCTTCTAAGGGCTTCTCCTTGTCTTCACCCCACATGGCACCTAGTTACTTACACGGTCCTTCAGGGTGCTGTGTTCTATCCTAAAACCCTGGCTAGCAGGCCCGTGCTGCACCTTACCCTGGGGCGAGCGGGCACAGAGGGGGCTGTGGCACGCTCGGTCTGGCAGCCACGGGCTGCTGCAGTGAGTGTGTGAATCTGCTCACCTTGGCAGCCGCTCCAGATCCACTGGGCCTGTGAATCGCCCGAGTGTTTATTAAAATGTACACTGCCAGGCCACAGCTCTGGTGATGCCTTCAGCCCTGGGCTAGGGTCAAGAAAGCCTAACTGTCACCTTCTGGGAAGCAGGACAGCATGCCTGTCCTCAAGGCATCAGTGAGGAGGAGGGAAATGGGGTTTTCTGGCCCTAGACTAAGCCTCCCTTTTCCTCCAGCCTCACAGGACAACACTAGAATGTTGCCTAACAGATCAAGGCATCTCGATGTGTTTCCTCCATTATCCCAAACAAAACAGAACACACTGATTTCAAATGTTCTTTTAATGTCAGAACCTACTCTTAGGCCAAGCAGCAGATACAGATTCTCAGGGGCCTGCCATCCAGCCTCCTGTCCCACCCGCCATGACGGGCACTATGGAACAAGCCACTGTCTGTCCATCTTTAGAAATACATACTTCTTTGGGGGTAAAGAACGACACCAGAAACATTAGCTCTGCTGGGGGAGGGCTCACAGGTTGTGTCTGATTTATTACCCAGAGAAGTGCAGTACTGGGAAAGTGATCTGGAAGCCCGTGGACACGTGAGGGGGGGGCTCTGGAGTCCCAAGCTCAAGGTGCGTGGGGTGGAGGCAGGGCGGAATCAGCAAACGGGGTTCTCACAATTCCAAGCACTGTGGTTGGTCTAAGATGCTTTGAACTAGGCCTGTCCCTCTTACCCCTTTGCACAAAACTTACGTGGTGAGTCCTCCCACACCCCTTACCTCCCATTACTCCACTATGAATTCTAATCTGTCTCCTCATCAGCTCACAGCCCAGCGAACACACAGTGAAGACAGTCCTCTGACCCCTCTCCAGAATCCTGGGAACACCTGGAACGCATGCTTGCCTCTCCTGCAGCCCCACAGACCTCGCCCTCCACTAGAAACAGAATGCGTTCATGTGTCCACCCTCTGCTTTCACTCACCAAAGGGGTGACGCACCCCCCTTCCTGCCTTCCTGGGTGTCACTTTCCTTTTGGGATTTCATGCTGAGTCTGGAGGACGTGGAAGGCCCAGACTCTGGGGTCTCCCTCGTTAACTCTGAAGGCTGGGAAGCTCATCGGTCAGTGGGCTCTGTGACCCAGCTCCCAGCCCCTTCTCCAGCAGGAGCCAGAGAGGACCCAGAAGGCCAGGGAGCAGGCGAGCGGGACGAGGTGGGCGTGGGGCTGTGTGGCATGGCCTCGGTAGGCATGTGTACCTGCAGAGCCCCGCCGCTGGAGGCCACACCGGGCAAGCCACCTGCCGAGGAGAGCGTGACATCCGCACCCACCAGCTTCCTAGGGAAATGCCTGGACCCTCTCCCCGCAACCGCTGAAACAAAATGTAAGAATAAAGCATTTCTTTATAGCTCAGGTGTCTAAAATAAAGTTTAAAAAATTGTCCAGCAATAAAATAAAATGAGAAGTTGGTTCCATTTCCGTCTTGTCTGTGAATACAACTTAGTTGTTGGGAAATTAGAAAATGGAAAAAAGAAAATAAAAACAGAATTACTTTATCTTGGAAATCACCTCCGCGCGGGTGTGCCTTCACCCTGGCCGTGTTGTCTGTGGCGCACGTCTCCTCTCTGGGAAGCCTGTGCCAAGTGCCCTCCTTCCCCTGGCCCTCGGACGAGGTAGGAACAACGCAGGCAGGTAATGTGGTTGGGATTTTAAGCCTGCACAAAGAAAATAAAGCTTCATACTGCAGTCTGGAAAAGAAGAGGAAGCCGGATGCAAATAGCCAAAGAGCCTCTTTATATCATCTCTGTGCAGTAGCAGGAAGGTTCAGGAGGGCCTGAGCGGGTGGGTGGGGTCAAGGGAAGGCGTGGATACACGCGCGCCGACGGGACAGACGCTCCAGCCCGATGTGCCCACCGCCGATCCGTCAGAACCCGGAGGGTCTGCTGTCCTGCTGTCCCAGGGAACGTCGGGATTGGCTGACGGGCAACCCACTTCTGTCAGGGCTTTGGGGACCCCGCACAGTGTGGGCGGCGCTTGGCCCTCAGTCGCACCCAGGGCGGGTGAGCAGCTCTTCCTCCGCGCGGGTGGGGTTCATCTCTTAGTGGGAGAAGGATCTGAAACGAGAAAGCCAACCACTTAGTGACAAATGGCAGCGTGGGGTTTCACTTACAGCAACGTCTGGTTTCTTGATCATCACTGAAGAACAAAGAAGCGGTGACCCAAATGAATGGCGTTCACCTTCGTGTGCAAAGCTCTAGATTTTAACCACTTTTGTCGGAAACCTTTCTACAACACTCCTGCTTTGCTGCTGCTGCTGCCGCTTCGTGTAGTTCTCAGTTTCTTTTTCCTAGATAAACTCATTTTATCTTTTTTGCTTCTCAAACAGAAGATGCTAAGTAAATCCATCTTTTCTGGAAACTCAGCAGTTTAAACTGCGTGAAAAAAGCTGTTAGAAACTTATTGGTTTTGTTTGTTCAGACCTTTTGCCCATCTTTAAAATCGAGTTGTCTTTTTTATACTGAATTGTAAGAGTTCTCTCTTGTGTATTTTCTAGATACAAGTTCTTTTCACATACATGATTTGTAAATATTTCTCAATTCTGAGAGTTTACTTCCTAGAAAGTACCCTTTGAAACACAAAATTTTTAAGTTTTGATAATTTCCAGTCTGTCCGTTTTTTTTCTTTTGTTGCTTATGCTTGTGATGTCATATCTAAGAAGCTGTTTATTGAATTTTAGAAGTTCCTTGCTTAATATCTGAATATTAATTTCTTGGTTCTATGTATTACAAACATCTTCACCTAGTGTTATTTGTCTCTTCACTCTCTTGATGGTATTTTTAAAAAGAGATTATTTTGTGATTTATTCATTTATCCATTTCTTATAGAAAAGTCCCACTCAGGATAAAAATTAGATCATATTTAGAGATGCACTTAACAAATGATTTTTTCAGAAAATGATTTTTAAAAAAATGTTAGAAGACTTCCAGATGGGTTCTTTAAAAACAAAACAAAAAGCTGGGCTCGGTGGCTTAGCCTGTAATCCCGCGCTTTGGGAAGCTGAGGTGAGTGGACTGCCTGAGTCCACGGGTTCGAGACCCACCTGGGCAACTTGGCGAGACCTCGTCTCTACAATAAATAAAAAATTAGCCAGGCATGGTAACGCAGGCCTGTAGTTCCAGCTCCTTGGAAGGCTGAGGCGGAAGGATCGCCAGAGCCCAGCAGGTCGAGGCTGCGGTGGCCAGGAGCGGCCACTGCACTCCATTCTGGGTGACAGAGTGAGACTCCAACTCAAAAAAATAATAATAAAAACAAAAAAACAAAAAAAAAACCCCTTTTTTAAAATAAAAAATTCAAACCCATACAAAAAACAAAATAGTATAACACTTCTATGTTCCCCTCATCTAGCTTTGATAATTATCAACATTCTACCATTTGTTTCATCTCTCTCTTCATGTTTTTTTTCCCCTGGAGTACTTTCAAAGCAAACCCAAGACAATATATCACTTCACCCATAAATACTTCAGAATATTTCTCTAATGGATGACTACAGGAAAAAAAAGCCCCACAATATCTTTATGGTCTTTTGGAAATTTTTAGTTTTAACAAAGTCAAACTTATAAATTTTTACCTTTATAGTCTGTGTTTTTGGTGTCTAATTTTAAAAACCCTTTCCTTACAGCGTCGTCATAATGACATTATCGTCTAATGTCTTCTAAAAGATTTCCACTTTTGCTTTTCATACTTAAGTCTTTAATCCGATCTGAAATTGTGAACACTGTGAAAATCTAATTTCTTTCTTCCTTTGCAATAACTACTTGTCCTAACATTATTTATTGAGAAGCTGGTCCTCCTCTTCCTTAACTGCAGCGTCTCTTGGTCATACTTTGTTTCCTATGTGTAGGAGACCAGTTGCAGGCTTCTCTGTTTTGTGCCAACCAACATTCTCTTAAGGACTTCCTCCTGATAATCATTCTTATCACCTGGTTAGGACAAGTTACACACAGACCCCTAGTCCCATCCCCATTCTTTAGGGTTATTCTTTTCTTTTCCACATAAATTTCAGAATCAGTTTGTCAAATTTCCAAAAAAGAATAAACAGCTAATACCCTGCCTCAAATCTATACAGCAATTTTAGGGAGAACTGACATCTTTACCAAACTGTGACTTTTAATTCATGAATATGTAGGGAGCTCCATTAATTTTGTAAGTGTTTTCTCAATAAATTTTTATATCTCTATATACAGTAGGTCTTACATATCTTATTAGATTCATCCCTAGGGATAGCATATGTTTTAATGCTCTGTAAAGGGCATCTTTTCTATAATCAAACACTCTGCTAGCTGCCAATATATAGAAATGTAATTGATTTTGGAAAACTCGCTTATAAAACTAATGATCTATTTGAACTTTTTGGGAGGTTTCCAATCAAATGCATTATATATTGTCTTCACTGCACTCCAGCCTGAGAGACAGAGACCCCAACTCAAAAAAAAGTCAACAAGGAAAGCTTGAGTACTTCCCCAACCTTTAGCCATAATGTAGTAACCCACTTTATTTTTTGATATGCTTTTTGCCTGAAAACCTATTTTAAAGTCTGAGAAATACAGCTTTTTTTGGGTTGACATTTCCCTGGTATATCTTTCTCCAACCTCTTTCTTTCATCCTTTCTATATGCTCAAGATTGTCTTGTTTGAGTGCCTAGAGGAAGATTTTAAAAATCCAGGCTGACGATGTATTTCTGGGTGAACATTCTTTCCTGCCTCTACTGCTCCCACCTGGTCCCTGCCTGACTCAGCAGTCACAGGGATCCCGTTAAGTCCTCTGCTCAGAGTCCCCGATGGCTCCCACTCTGCTTGGAAATGCGGAAGAAAAGCCCAAGTCCTGTCCTGGCCCCCTGGGTCCTGCATGGCCTGACTCGTCCTCCCTCAGCCTCACCTGTTTTCACTCTCCTCTTCACTCTACAGCCCACTCTAAGTTCCCAAACACAGCAGCCACACCCCTCTGCAAAGCACCCACTCATGCTGTTCCTGCCACCTGAATTCTTTCCCTAGGTGTCTATGGGTTCATTTTTCTTCTCTTTCAGGTCTTACCTCAAGTGACACATTCTCTGACAACTCTGTTTAGATAGTGAAACTCCCCATTCGCTATTTTCTTTCACTGCTTGAACTTTTTCTCTAGAACATCACTACTCTCTAATGTGCTAATGTGTTATTTGGTTGTGATCTGTCTCTCCTAAGAGGGATTTTGGCTGTTTGGTTCACTGCTTTCTGTCTTGTGCCTAGAGCCTAGAATGGTGTCGTGCGCATAGCAGAAACATGGTACACATTTCTTGCATGAATGACTGAATCAGTCTTTGACTTTTTTTTTTTTTTTTTTGAGTTGGAGTCTCACTCTGTCACCCAGGCTGGAGTACAGTGCCATGATCATGGCTCACTGCAGCCTTGACCTCCTGAGCTCAGGTGATCTTTCTGACTCAGCCTCCCAAGTAACTGAGACCACAGCTGCGTGCCACCACACCTGGCTAATTTTTGGATTTTTTTAGAGACCTGGGCTCAAGTAATCCTTCCATCTGGGCCTCCCAAAATGCTGGGATTACAGGCGCGAGCTTCCATGCCCGGCCTGTACTACCTTCTTGTCCTACCTTTTCTGTATTTTCTTCTCCTTATAGATTTATTCTTTTTCTCATTCCATTTTCTCTCTGCTACACTGGAAGTTTTATATCTGTTTTTCTGATGTTATTCTATTCATTTTAGCATTTATATATATTAACTATGTAAAGCCGAAATCAATCAGTAACTTCACTTTTTGATTCTAGAATACCAACTGAGAGGCCAGGTTCAGTGGCTCAGCCTATAATTCCAGCACTTTGGGAGGCTGAGGCGAGTGGCTTGCCTGAGCCTGCATGTTCGAGACCCGCCTGGGCAACTGGGCGAGACCTCATCTCTACAATAAATCAAAAATGAGCCGGGCATGGTAGCGCATGCCTGTAGTTCCGGCTACTTGGAAGGCTGAGGCGGAAGGGTCGCCGGAGCCCAGCAAGTCAACGCTGGGATGGTCTTGAGCGTGCCACTGCATGGAGCCTGGGCTGTAAAGTGAGACTTTTTAACTCTGATCATCTCCATCCCTTGATTGACATGACATGGTTGTTTGGATATTTTCATTCTCCCTTTTTAGCCTTGCAAGAACATTATCATCACTTTATTGGTCACTATGTTTGTATTTACCCATACTGTCACACACTCTTTGCTCATAATTCCTCCTGCATCTCAGACCTTTCTTCTGGTATCTGAAGACTATCTGAAGAATGTCTGAAATACATTCTTCAGATTGTTTCCTTTGGTGAAGATCTACTAGTGACGAACTCTTTTGGATTTTAAAATATATTTCATCTTCACTCTTGAAAGATATATATTTTTTTTTTTTTGAGTTGGAGTCTCACTCTGTCGCCCAGACTGGAGTGCAGTGGCCGCTCCCGGCCACCGCAGCCTCGACCTGCTGGGCTCCGGCGATCCTTCCGCCTCAGCCTTCCGAGTAGCTGGAACTACAGG